>KN042417.1:2157484-2162484 GCA_000739165.1 Podila verticillata NRRL 6337 | reverse complement strand
GCGGGGCAGAGCAATGGATCCACGCTCGCGGAAGACCTGAGTAGCAGGGGCCAAGCTGTTGGTGCGCTGGCGAACAAAGTCAACCTCAGGGATGGTCACATTCTTGCCGTTGCGGCTGTTGCTGTTACCACCGTGGCCACGGCTGTTGTCATAAGGCGAGGCGGGGGCAAGGCACTGAACATCCCAGTAGGTCTTGGTGTCAGTGAACGTGTTGTAGTTGATGTAGTTGGGGTTGGGCTTGACAATCCAGGGCACAGTCAGCTTCTGGGGCGCAGCGGTACCGCACTGGATGGTGTACTCCATGTTCGCTTTGGCGGGGACCTCCCAGCGCTTAGCGAAGCCGCCGGGAGAGATGAGCCAGTCGTTGTACCAGGAAGTACTGGCCAAGGCATCGTTCAGGCGAACACCGGGGTCCTTGGAAATCTGCGAAGTGCGATCGGTAAAGTCCTGGACGGCCTTGAGGGCGGGCACACCGTCGATGGTGGTGACAGCGCAGTCGACAATGCTGTTCTTGGGAACACCAGTCTGGGTGTCATCGGCGTAGAAGACACGGATCTGCTGGCTGCCACCGACCACGGGGGCGTAGAGCGAGATAGGTTGCTGGAAGGAAGCAGTGCGGTAGCACTCACCTAATGGCGGGAAGTGAATATGATACAAATAATCAGATAAAAATACATACTTCCTGTGAATTACGAATTACGAACGATCGAAGGAAGGAACAAAACAAAACAAAACAAAGGGACAGGAAGGACACAGTGTTTTGCCGAGGAATCAAATGAAATAATTGAATAAGCCCGGTAATGACGAAGGAAGGTGGAGGATAAACATTATCGTATAGAAAATCCTTACTCCTGAAAGCCAAGTGTCCATCGTTGGCCGAGAAGGTCAAGTAAGTCACGGCCATGCTAAAGTCGTAATCGGACTTCCACTTGGTGGCGCGAATCTTGCGCAAGCCCGCCATCAGGTCCACACGAGGGGTGTCGAAGGGGGCCTTGGTCGCGGCCTTGGCCGCATCCAGGAACACGTAAAAGTTGCCGATCAAGGTCTCGAGTGAGGTGAGGGTCTTAGCGGCAACTTCGGCGTTGTAGGGCTGGGCAAGGTAGCAGTCCCGAACAGCGTTAAAGCTCAAGAGCGAGTTCTCGGTCTTGGCCTGCTTGGCGAAGGTCGAGCAGGGGTCCTCTTTGGGAGGAGTAGGTGTTTTGGTGGGGACCTTAGTAGTGGCGGTAGTGGTGGTGGCCTTAGTGGCCTTTGCCTTGGTGGTGGTTGCCTTTGCCTTGGTGGTGGTTGCCTTTGCCTTGGTGGTAGTGGTCTTTGCCTTGGTTTTAGTGGCCTTTGCCTTGGTAGTAGTGGTGGTCTTTGAGGTGGCTTTGGCTTTGGTCGTAGTCTTTGTGAGAGTGGTAGTGGGCTTGGTGTCCGCGGGGGCAGCGCCGGCGGTAATGGCGCAGACAGCTGCAGCCAAAGTGAGAATGGAGGTGAACTTCATGATGGGGAGTCGTTGAGAAAAGGAGGGAAAAGAAAGTGAATTTCGCCGAGTAGGTGGTTAACGTTTGACAGGCAGTCGGTGGGGACAACGAGAGAGAGGTCTGATGAGACGGTGGGGGTGGTGCTAGTAGCTGGTAAAGATCGGACAAAGGGATCCCTGACAAGGGTAGGAAGGGGGAGTGTGGATGGAGTGAGGGTGGAGGAGAGAGGATGGAGGGAGTGGGACCGCAGGGCAAACACACTCGTGTGAAGATGATGGGAAGGTGGACGGGAGGAGGAGAAGAAGGAGTTCTGAAGAGAAGAGAAAAGAGGAAAGAAAAGAAAGGTAATCCAGGGGAAAGGGGGGTAGATAAACTAAATTTCTGTCTGTTCCTGAGAGTGTGTCATTGAACGTGAGTGGGAGAGAGGCAGATGATGAGCACATCGACCAAACTGAGTCGGCCAACCAGAACGGACTATGGCAAAGGCAAAGTTCAGGATTGTTTAATTCGATTGCTTGTGTTCTCATGCACCCTCTTTACTTTTGGTCCGCATGGCTACTATAAAGGGGGAGTACTTGCAGCACTTACGCCTGTAATGCAACGGATATCACGCAGTTTACTCATGGCCATCCATCCATCCAATGCCACAGTGTGTGTGTGTGTGTGTGGTCTCGGTCATCATTCTTCTTTCCTCGGTCACTCGCTCTCCCTCCTTCCCTCCCTCCCTTTTTCCTTCTGCTTTTCTCGAATAACGAATCACGATCTCGCCTGGCGCGGCTCTCGTTTTTTTTGTGTTGTTTGTGTATGAGTGAGTGTGCTCTCGCATTTTATTTCGTTCTCTTTCTTTTCCCTTGCTTGCAAAGAGAAAAGACGAATGGTCCGTTAGTCTGCCACAATATACCCACGAGCAAGTACTTTTTACTAGACTAATACTTGTCTCGTCTTCACACACGGGGGTGCCAATATGGCACTACACTATTCATATTGCAATTCAACCTCACCAGAACACCTCTAGAAAATCAGATATAGAGCGGGCAAAAGCGTGAGACGAAGAACGATATGATTGCACCTTAGTGCTGAACAGCGCAAACGCCTATCGCCTTGCCTTGGACAAAACTAACAAACGACAACCAACAAACAATATTCACAAGAGAGTTTCCTAGCATTCCGCAATGCTCGCTTCACCACCCCGGTTGTTGTTCCTCGTCCAGCGACACAAATAGACAAAGACAACGACAACGACAGATACCAGCTCTTCAACATCATCGTTGCTGTCTTGTCATCCCCGGTAAGAATGACCACTATCACCCTTTTTTTGCTCACAAGACTAGATTACTACTTGAGACGATGACCTGGAAAACATAGTCTCATTCCCATGGAGCACTTATGGCGTGATGCAAAAACATTGGCTAAACAAATCTCAAGGTTCACGCTAAAGTTGTAAAGGCCTATCAACAAATGGAGCCCTTGCAGCTCGACAAACACACCTTGTGTGTGTGTGTGTGTGTGTGTGTAAGAGAGAGAGAGAGAGAGAAGAGCGAGAACGCCACATCTCTTCTTGTTCTCTATCTACTGTAAGCGATACCCTTTGGCTTTGCGAGTACTGTAGCATGCTTTAGTTATTGATTGTACCCCCAGGGTTCATTCACCATCCAATAAATTGCGTTTAATGGTTTTCTTTTTTGCTCTTGCTTCACGCCCTTGCAAGAGTACAGTACCATGAAGAAGATACTTTCCTTGCATGGTTTATTCGAACAACACACGGCGTCTCGCAAATTACAAAGGGGCCTCCTTACGTCCGTTGACCCGAAAGGCGATGAGGCCCGTCCAGTATCGAACGGATGGACTTGCCGAGATATGACATATACTTCAATTTCGAGATCCAATTGCCAATTGCGCGTTGCGAACAAACCAGAATTGGACCCTGATCGGCGTCGGCTTGTTTTCCTGTTGCACTTTAATCCAAACTCGAAACGCCACCCTATATTTAGCTGAAAGAGCTTGTAAATTATTCATGAAGCCATGTATTTTGTGAATAGTCACGTCCAGGATGGCACATTGCCATGAGGGCATCTGGAGAGTACATAGCTAGTACTAAAACCCGAGTACGTGCAATTGAACGCCAACACACTTCCACTCAGCCTAAACTCTTCCCTGTCTTTGAGAGGTACATACAAGCGTCTGCTCCAACTTTGAGAAGGCAAAGAACATCACGAAATGGTTGGATGCGTGTTTGTTTGTTTAGCGTACCAAACCCCTTCCAAGTCCCAACTATTCACTCGCAAGAGACTGCTTTGTGGAAATTCTGCTCATTGTACCTCTAGGGCTTTTGTTGATCCTAGGGGCCACGTTGGGCTAAAGGCGCGTGCCAGAAGAGAACGTATCTCATGCCGGAAGAGATCATTTGCGATCCCACGCCTTGCATCGCAATGCCCAGAAAAACACGCCTATGCCTCTATTAAAGTGTGTTGTTTTTTCCTTTTTATTGATATGGATGTTTTCTTCCCGCTTTGCAAATTCCAAGCATTGATTGTTGTTTGTTGCTTGTATCAATCCCAATGGTTGGAGGCAGCAAAAAAAAAAAAAGTCGGAATTAGTGCTGTATCGCTCCCTAATGACAAAAATTGTTGTCTATTGTGGAAGCTCAAACTTGGCTCCCTTCAACACCCTAGATGCAGTTAAAAAAAACACAGATGAATAAAATGTTAGGAGATGTTAAGGGAAGCCAGCAAGAATGTTGGGTGGTGGCTCTACACCAACAAAACCACAAAGAATCCATCTTCCTCGGTGTCATTCCTGACTGACCCCCTATTACAACATGAAAGCAAGTCAACAAACAACTATTGGAGAAGACTTACTTTGTAAAGTAGATAAAGAAGAAATCGCAGTACAATCCTGTCTGAACTGTTCCAGCAATCCATACGATCCAGTCAACGTGGCCCTCGGCAAAGTACCGGTAGATCCAGTTGACCAGGTACAGGGCACGGTAGGCACCCAGTGCAAAGAGGTAGTGGGTCGTGATCACTTCGGCCTCACCAGTCTTGGTCAGCATAAAGAGCTGAGGGAGAATGGCCAGCGCCTCGAGGTAGACCGAGAAGGTCCACAAGATCTATTTGTTGTTTGTTGACAAAAAGATGCCGGTTACACCACTTTTCTGCAGAAGATGTGCAAATAAAGGGTTCGCCCTCCCACTTCATATGGCGATGCATCCGTGTGACGTGTCGCTCGATAATTGTGTCTGTCTGAGACCCCCCTCTCCTACACATTTTGGATTTTGCCCTCGTAAATTACTGATCCACGGCTCAATTTCAGCTTTTGCAGCTAAGAGGTGTTTCCAGCTAATTCTTTTTCCGGAGATCCCTGTCCAGCTGTCCTCTTCACTTTTGCTTTTCCATGGCGACATGAAAACGGGATAGCATGAGGCGATCCATCCAAGCACACAAAGCTCCCTGTGGTTGTCCATCCCAAGCTTGTTTCCACGCGTATTGGTAGCTCCGTGACATTGGTTTCGACTCTTTGGGTCTCTTTCTCTCTTTT
>KN042417.1:2142864-2155666 GCA_000739165.1 Podila verticillata NRRL 6337 | reverse complement strand
AATACAAAGGCCATGCATAAAAAAAAAACACCTTTTTTTGTGCGCAGAATAATGTCGGACTCTCAATGTTACTTTTATTTTTTTTTTTTTTTTTTGCAACAGACGCGTTTACTGACTCTGAGACCCATTGAAAGAGAAAGAGAAAGAGAAAGAGAAAGCAAAATAAGAACAAATACAAATGTGGTAACTCGAGACACACTACACCGTACCGTCGCTGTGTATTTTGACTTTCCGCTCCCGGATAGGGTTCCTTGTGCCATCAGTGCTCACGCAAAGTCGACAAAAATCGGCAACAAAGGTCGGGAGAAAGAAACATTGCGATGTTGAGTCAATAACTCAAGATAAAAGAGAGAAAGAAAGAGAGAAGAGAGAGTCGACCCATCTGACCTTTCCGGAGTCGGGATGGAGTTGGATGCAAGCCTACTCCGATACTTACTCTGATGGTAGTGTGAAGCGTGAACAAAAGGGGATCTAGCGTGTTTCCAGGCGTCGTTCAATTGAACAATTGTTTACATGTCGGTGCAAACAAAGACAGACATGCATGGGCCTCTTTTTGCCTTCATCTCGATTTTCACTTTGAAATGAAAATATCGGGCTGTGGAATGTGGCAAAGAGGAGACGAAAAAAGGGGAGGACAGAGATGGTTCATGGCACATCCGTCCTCCACACCTCCCCAAATACAACAAAGCAAACGGCTAATTGTGGTCGAGTGCGCAACAAGATGTTCATAAACAGAGGGTACAGATGATAGACATGGAACGGGTTATATTACTAGTAAAAAAGGAGATTATTATACAGTGTACTTTGATGGCGTCTCAAAATTCGAGGACACCTGGCCGCCAAGGGCAAGCAGCAGCAGGGGAATCAGAGGCAGCAGCAAAAAACGGATATAGAGCGAAGAGCTTTGGGCAATGGCCTGGGGCGAGGTGGGTGACAGGGTCAAAGGCGAAGAAGAAGCGTCCTGCTCCATTTGAAGCTGTTGTGCTGAGCACAATGAGCGCGCCAACGGTGATCGAGCTCCCGAACGCCTCCTCAGTTTCGCCGAGTAAGAGTGAGAGTGAGAGTCGCTGTTGTGAGTAGTCTGGCTCAGATGGCTTCCATGGCTGGAACTGGACGCCATAGATGATGTTCTCCTGGTCCTTGTTGCCCTTGACGTAGGGAGTGATGGTGATGGTGATGGTGAAGACAACGGTGAACAGAATAATGAAGGGGTGGACATCCTGGAGTTGCTCTCGCTGCACGAGAGTAACGGTGACGAGGACACGGAAGATGTGACAGAAGAAGCCATGGAATCCAGAGGGTCAAGCAGGGAGATGTTGGGCAAGATGGGTGAACAGTGAGCCATGCTTGCTGATGAGACGCTGTCGGTTGAGGATACGCTGAGAGACGGAGAGGGTAATGCCGAGTGTGAGTGGGAGAAGCAACAGGAGGAATCAAGGGACGACAGACAAGGAGACGGAGGCGAGTTACGACGGAGACGGCTAGGACTTTGTTTCTTGGAATGGATGCCAAAGGGCTCCTGGAGATGAAGGTCATCCTTGGATTCGATAGATGAGGACCTTGTATGTTGTCGATGATCCCGTTGCGCTTGAGGTTGAGCCTGATATTGCAATTGCAATTGCTGTTGTTGTTGTTGCTGTTGCTGTTGTTGATAATACTGCTGCTGCAGATGTTGGTACGAGGCAGCAAGCGCGGAGGAGTACTCTGTGTATGATGATGATGACGAGGAGTAGCGCTGTGAGAAGCGTTTGTGATGCGACCGTTCCTGGGGATATGGGGCCTGTTTAGCAGCCATGGATGTGTTGGTGGTTGGGGGCAAGGAGGCCAAGGAGGAGGAGTGGAAGGAGTGGTTGTTGTTGATGTTGATATTGATGTTGCTGGTATGCTTGGTTGAGTGTTTTGAAGAGATGAATGGGATGAAGCCAGATGGGAAGGAAGCGGTTCTGGAATGGCGACTTGAATGTGGATGCTGTCGATGGTCTGTGTGCACAATATTGCCAGCGAACGTTGGTTGGCTGGTTGGTTGGCTGGTCTAGGAGTGGTTGGGGCCTAAGTAGATGTTGGTTTGAAAAGAGGCGACCACTCAAATGTCTGGGATGAGCTGGATGAGGGGAGAGGATGAACAATGAGGGCAGATGCAGATGAACAATGAGAGGAGAGAGGAAGAAACAAGAACAAGAACAAGAACAAGAAAAGGAGCTACAGGGTCATGAAGAATGGAGAATGGAGAATGTGTGAAGACAAAAAAGAGAAAGAGAGAGAAGAGGGAGGATGAAAAAGAGGGCAAAACAAAAAGTGACAGAGACAGAGAGATATAAAAATGAGACACAGAGAGAGGACACAAATGGAAATTTAATTAATTCCCTTGCCATTGGACCTATTGAATGGGCTATCGTTCGAAAGGGAACACACACCTCAAAAAGACATATGTCATTCAGAGAGCTGAGAGAAAGCAAAGCAAGCTAAACAAAAGATGGGGAGAGTGAGAGAGCTTGCTTGCCTTTACCCCCGCCCCCCATAGATAGTCATAGATAGAAGGGCAGATATGCACTCTCTCTATACAATGCATATGCTGTGTACTTGTCTGAGTGTGTTCTTTTTTCAGTGCTTACCATGGGGCAGTGGAGCAATGAAGCAGGACAGTGGCGGTGGCCATGCTATACAAGAGTAGCTTATATTCGAATCATGGCACTGTCACTGTCACTGGTTGGGATCGAGAGGGTCATTTATTGCGCCGGTTCCTCACCTATCATCTTGCTCTCCCTCATACTTTATTTCTTTGACTGTTGCCTATTCCCCCCCCCCTTCCTCCCACTGGTGTAACAACAAACAAGATGTGCACAACAGAAGAAACAAGAAACATGGTGGAGTGTCTCGAAAGGACGCATGTGCTATGAGGTCAACCGCAAGGTCCATTCCAACTGAAGAGATCTGAGTTGGTGGTTATCATAGTTATGTCAGTGTCTGTGTCGAGGGTCGACAACTCTTACTCGCTTTCTTGTGTCCACCCCCACAACCCTCATAAACAACAGCCGAAGCTGACAACAGGAAGAAACGACAATACCGAGTGGTAAAACAACAAAATGATGACAAGGGTCCTTGTCTCTTGCGTGGCTGTTGTCGAGGGATGCATGCACACAAAGGCAAAGCAAAAACAAAGCTATTTACAAGTACCCTTGCTTTTTTCATACTGTACTTTCCTGTCCTGCAAGGGTTCGTTTCTGTCTTGGGTCCCCTTTGGCTATTATTTAAGGGCCCCGGAGGTCTAAAAAGCGGACGGAGCCCAGGCAAAAGGCTTGTCGACACTTTCTATTTGGCTATTCTGTTCTGCTGTTTTGTCGAATTGGGAGACACCGCCACTCACAGCCGTTGCTATCACAGCCCAGCCCGACCCTCACTCCCCGCCTTTGATTTTCCCTTCACAAAAACCACGCTGTGCCCTTTCCACGTTCCGATTTATTTTTGCATCCCAGAGAGACAGCCAGAGAGACATCCAGAGAGAGAAGCGAGAAGCGAGAAGCGAGAGGTGATACGTCTTGGCGGGAACTCTTGAACGGGACTCATTTCTTTTTATGACAAAAGAGTATGGCCTTTCCTACCTCCATTTACAACTTTCAAGACCAGTAGCAAGCACACATTTTTGCACCCTCAGTCCATGAGCCGCAAAAGATGCTCTCGCAACCTTCTTGTAGCGACTTGGCAATAACAAAAAAAGTGTATGTGTGTGTATGAGAGAGAGAGCGACGGCCCAAAAAACACGCTTGATCATCACAAAAAAGACACCAGCGGTTGAACGGCCAAAGGGTGATGGGACCCCCAGACAAACCACCAGAAACAAGAAACGCAGGTTTGCCCAGTTGAATATCACACCAAGTGGCCATTTACTCGCCAAATATTATCTCATGGTTGTGCTATTCCGGTGTCCAGAATCTCGCCCCATACACACTCCGTAGAAAAAGAGTATCCATGACATAAACCACGAGCTTGCATCGACAGGGACCAAATGATGCATCGATAACAACATTATGTGCTATTCTGTGAAGACATCAAGGGGAGCGAGTGGATGATAGAAAAGATCAAGTGTAAATCAGATCTCAGATCAACATTTTTTTTTTCTTTTTCTTTTTAGATGAATTAAAATAAAAAAGAGTGTGTGATTCGAATCAAACAGCCATGCGTGGAGATGATCTTTCTCAAGCCTGCTGCACCATCGGTCAAGACATTGCTCTTGTGTGGTTAACCATAACCGCCCTCATAGCTAATGCTAGGGAGATAAACTTGCCGTCAATCAGGGTTCATGACTCTTAATGGTAACGAACCATGACAGACGACAACACACGTCAAAGTTAAGGATTTCAAAAGCAATGGCGAGTGAGCTTAAATACCCGTGGAAATCTAAGCCTCCCGTACGACTGCTCTTTTCTTCAAAATTCACAGCTTTGGTCGCTTTCAAGATGGCCCACAATACCTAACGATCTTACTTTTGAACCTGCTACTCCTCCCTATGGAATAGGCAGCGCGCTCCTCCTACTCCGTTCTCAGCTGAAGCGTGGCCAGCAAGGTTTTATATTGGTCATATGCGACCGCAATTCTTTATTCTTCGTCTCCAAAGCTGAGAAGCGATGACGACACTGGCTTGGTCTTTGGTTTCTTCTTTTTTGCTGGGCCATCTCCTTTGCTCTTGGAATTATCCTTGTCCTCCTCCTTGTCAACGACGCCAGCTTTCCGCTTCAGTGCTTTCATCTTGGCCTCTGCCTCTGTCAGCATGGTTTCTTCAAAGCTCTTCTTGTTGGAGGTCGCGTTGACGCCTTTTTTCGATTTGGATCCTTTGGGTTTCCGATACCGGATCTTGCCATCTGCATAGTCTGCCTCGTCCTCTGATGACGATTCTTCTTCTTGTGGTGCTGAATCCTGTTCTGCAGAATTTGATCCGTTTGCCATCTCTTCTGCGAGTCTCTTTTGGATCTCTGCTTCTGATAGGCCTATGCTTAAGGGGGAAAAAAGCAAGAGCGGGTTAAATCCTCCAAAGGCAACTGAAAGCCGCTGATCAACACACTCCTGTCTACATACCTGCAGGCAAGTTCTTCAGGATGTTCTTGACTTGTCGCTCATCCAAATGCTTTCCATCTTTGAGGACCACGACAGTTGGTCGTTCTTCCTCGCGCTCGTTCAGGAGATCGTGTGCTGTTTCGTCGTCGTCGTCTTCTTCCTCACCCTGGAACTTTGCTTCGATTCCGATGGGTTTTTTGTACGGGTTCTTTGCTGATGTGGCTGACTGGCCTGTAAGCATGCGCATGAAGTCAGGGCCCTGTTGAACATAGGTCAGGTTCTTGCGCATCTGATGCGGTGTGACTTTCTTGGACATGTCTGCGGTGTAGAGATGAATGGAGGAGTTTGAGTTGAGAACAAAAGTAAGTTGGACGTCTCGCCTAAACGCCTTGAGCTGAGCAGTCACACTGCCCTTTCATAACACTTTTTTTTCTTTTCGACATCGCTCACTTCCTCACCAACCGTACCATTCACACCATTCATGCCATGGCAACCCACATTCATTTCCCAACCAGCATGTTTCGCGAGATGCAGCAAGTCATCCCTGGCCTTTTTCTCAGCGGGTAATAACCTCATTCACACTGTCGTGGCCTTCCCACACTTTAGGTATGACCCAGAACCTGACCCAGTTTCAATTTCCCCCTCGCTCAATAGGGCCACACCTGCAGAGTCACTAGCATACTTGCAGGAGATGGGTATCACCCACATCATCCAGGTCAGCGACATCAATACCCCACGCTTCCCTGGCGAGTTTATGTACAAACTCATCAGTGTGCCAGACATGGAGGAGACCAACCTGATCAAGCACTTTCCGGATACGTTCACGTTCATCTCCGAGGCAATCGCCAAAGGCGGAAAGGTACTGGTCCACTGCCAAGCTGGCGCCTCACGGAGTGTCGCCGTCGTTTGTGCCTACCTGATGAAGACTCAGAACATATCCGCCGCGGACGCTCTTTTGCTTGTCCAGGCTCTGCGACCCATTGCTGGGTAATGATACCTTGCCCGGTTTTTAGCTTGCACGATTGAATGTGTTGCTGCGGCACTGACTTTTTTTTTTCTTCCCTATTCTTTTTTTATTTTTGTCCGCGCCTTTGTCTTGCTTTCTATTTAGTCCCAACGATGGCTTCATGACACAGTTGAATCTCTACGGTGATATCGAATACGACGTCAATGTCAGCAGGACAGCGTACCGCCGTTTCCTGATCGCTTCTATGGCAGCCCAGCGTGAAAGTAGGTTGATCCATCCCCCTTTTGATTTCTGTTCACAGCAATCAAACTTATACTTACCTTCCTTTTTCTTTCTACTTGTCTAGTGTATGGATATATTGAGGACATGACATTGGCAGCCGACCCACTGAACGCAGGAACCCGACCCTCTACTGGACCGGCCTCTGGATCTAACCCCTCCGCCATCCTCGCCAGCGCGGCCCAGCGCCCTCTCAAATGCAAGAAATGCCGCCGCGCCCTCGTGGCTCGCGATAGTGTCGTAACCCACACTCCCGGGCAGGGCCAAAGCTCGTTCGAGTACCGGAAACGTGACGCGACCCTCAACGTGACAGAAGCGATTCACACAGACATCTCCAAGATCAACCCTGTGGCCTCGACCGTGTGCCAGTCGTACTTTATCGAACCCGTCGAGTGGATCCAGGAACTGCACGGCCTCGAAGGCAAGATCTCGTGCCCCAAATGTGACTCCAAGTTGGGGACGTTCAACTGGTCGGGGGAGCAGTGCTCCTGTGGCACTTGGGTCACACCGGCGTTTATGATGCATAAAGGAAAAGTGGATGGATAAAGACTTAATAAAAAACCGTCCTCATCTTTTTTTTTAAGCTTCTTTTATTTATTTTTTTCACGATTTTTTTTTTTTTTTTTTTTTTGTACATTGCAAAATTGCAAAGTTGCGCTATTTTTCTTATGGTGCAGGAGTAGTCGCAACGGTGGAGGAGGTCGATTCGGGGGCCGACAAAGGAGGAATGGTCGAACTTGTGACCGTGGATGCCTCCTGTGATTCCTGAAGAGATTGTGCCTGGATCAAGGCAAGTGTCCGCGCCTCGGCCAAGAGCGTTTCGGCACTGGAGAGCGGGGAAGAAGCAGAGGAGGCCTCCTGGGCTTGAGCTTGGGCCTTGGCGGCTGCTTGCTCCTGCGCCTGGGCCAATGCCCGCGCCTGAGCAGCTGCGACCAGCTGTGCAATGGGTGAAGAAGTCGACTGGGATGGGGTCGCCAGGGAAGCTGTTGCAGAGAGTTGGGTATTGGCGACAGCGCTGACGATGGTCGTAGTGGATGGGGAAGACGCCGAAGTTGAGGGCGCTGGTGTAACGAGAGATGTTGAAGGGGCAGAGTTTGTCACTGGCAGAGTTGCTGTGGTTCCTGATGATGATGCAGCTTGCTTCAACTGCTGTTGTTGCTGGAGGTGGATAGCAAGTGCTCGGGCGGCAGCAGGAAGTGCTCCGGCCTGACCACTGTTACTTGCGTTGGCTGCCGCAATCAATGCCTGAAGTAATGCGCTCTGAGTGCCGTCCTTGGCGGCGGCTGTCAATGACTGCGTTAGACTGGCCAAGTTTGCGGCGATCGCGGGGTTCTGCTGCAATGCCGCCGCAATAGCAAGACTGGCCTGGCTGAGGTGAGGCGGCAGTTGTGTTCCCTGTGGCTTTTGCTGGGTTGTTGTCTGCGCTCCTTGTGGCGCCTGTGTCTGGGTCTGTGAACCTGCGTCGCCTGCAGAAATCTCGGCTCCAGTGTTAATACGCTTCTTTGGCTTTTCGGGTTGATCGTAAGGTGATTCCGAGTCAGATCTGTTTCGACCTCCAGGCTTTGACGACATGGCTCTCCTGCTGCGTTTGTATACTCCGTTCGAAAACTGGCCTTCGCAGCTTTGATCAATTGTCCAGAATGCTCCCTTTCCTGGTTCGCTGTCGGAACGAGGCACTTTGACGAACGCTTTGTTCAAAGACAAATTGTGTCGAATCGAGTTCTAGAAACAAGGACCAAAAAAAAAAGTGTCAAAATCCGCATCGAGGCAAATTTTAGAAGCTATAACGATCCTTACCTGCCAGCCATTCTGAGCCATCTGATAGTATGGGTAGTGGTTGGTGATGTGGTTGTAAATTCCGTTCAGCGTCAGTTTCCTTGATGGAGTTGAGTTGATGGCCTGAGCAATGAGAGACGCGTAGGAGAATGGCGGTTTCGTATCCTTTGAAGAATACTCGGACGAGTCAAACTGTTCCGGACCTGATAAGCCTGATGCCTCCTTCTTCACACCTGTCGAGTCAAAGTTTCCATCGTCCTGGCGACCGCTACTGGCACCGTTCCGTGAGGAGCCCTGACCTGCATCTTGAGTAGCGTCGTCCGTGTCGAGCTTGGGCAACAAAAATGAAAACGAAACTTCGCCAATCTGAATCTTGGTCCTGTTCTCAAGCGCAACGGTCACGCCCTTCTCCACAAAGGCGTCGTTGACAAAGGCGCCGTTTTTGCCAAAGACCATCATTTCGAACCGCTGTGTCGTAAAGTTGTAAAAGAGTCGGGCATGCTGGCGAGAGATAGCTTTTGTTGGTCCTAGATGAATGTCCACCTGGTCTGAGGAGCTAGCCTTGCGACCGAACGTTACTTGAAGTGTCCTATGTGGTATAAGATAGGCCTATTTAGAAGCAGCAGTATAAAGGTTCTCTCGTGGGAACTTGTTTGTCCAGAATCCGTACCTGATGTAGTAACAGAAAGAGTCGCCCTCGAGTTTGGCGTAGGCCTGGACTGGCTCTGAGGTGGCGTCTCCGTTTGTCGAGGCAGTGTTGGTTGCCTGAGGGTAGGTTGTGTTGGACGGGTAGGCTGTGGTGGTGGCGACCTGAGGTGTCAAGGCGTGGTTTTGCGCCTGCAGTATCTGTTCCTGGATGTGGTCGTGAGTTTGAGAAAGAGCCTGGCTGTTGAACTTTTCAGCCAACAGTGCGGCGGCAAGGGCTGTCTCTTCGGCCATATGGTGTGCTTCTCCTTACTGAGAGTTGCCCTGGGATAGGTGATAGATACTTTGTCCGCCAAACAATGTGTGATGGTAATGGTGAGTGGATGGTGATGTAAGCTAGATGATGGACGGCGGATGAGATGTGAGTGGAGAGAGTGCTGTGTGTTGTGTGCAGCTCAGTTGGAAAGGTGTTCGTGGGTGGGTGAGGGACTAGAGGCAAAAGCGTGGAGGAAACAAACAAAAGAGAACGGTCAGCAACAAAGGCTCATGACTCATCATCCCTGTTCACTTTGCTTCAAATGGGCGGGAGTGTGGGTTGCCACTCCCAAACAATAGCTTTTTTTTGTGTAGAGTGGACATAACTTGCTCCTAACTATGGCAACGCCCACACTCGCTATCATGCTCCTCTTTACTCTCAACAAATGGTACTCATGGATGTCTCCATTGCCAGTCCTGTTATTGTTATTATTGTTGTTGTTTTTGTTTTCGGTTGCTGTTATTGTTGTTCTGTTTTCCCCAACAATTCAAACGAACTAAACCAAGCTCGAGGGACTGCTTGGTCCCTTTGACAATTGAGGTGCAGCTCCAAAATTGTCCACCAGCCCCGTTTTTCTCTTCCATTGTCTTTTTTTTTTTTTTTTTTTCCTTCTTCCTCGAGCTGCATGTATATGAAATGTGCTGTTGTGTCCATACCAGAAGCGATGCTGATGGGGGTGTGTGCTATGTGTATAGATGGTATGTGTATGTGTGGTGTGTGTGTGTTGAGTGAGGGTGTGTGTTTGGTCGACGCCTTGAGGCCTGACCATCAGCCAACCCAAGCTCTGTGGCTTAGCTGCGAAGGCAAAAGACAAAACAACGTCATCAGCGAGGCCCTTAATATCTATATTCCACATCTGGCAAAAAGACCTGCATCGCAAATACCGCAATGAAAGGATACCATTATTTGCCTCCAATACGAAGCAATAACGGCAACATGGTCTATCCAGTCGGTTTTATTCGTTCACCCATGGAAGTTCGGAAGAGGGTGTGTTCGTGCAGGCAGGACGCGCCGTTTTATGACAAGTGGATAAGCGAACACGAAGCTGTCCCAGTCCCACCTTCCTACCCATTGAAGACCACATAGCTTGGCTAGCAAGCGGGAAATTTGGATCAAGGCAGGAACGAGGCAGGAACGAACAGAGTCAGGAAGGAGCTCGACACCTTTTCTATTTTTCCTTTCTTTTCTTTTCATCTTTAAATACAACACTCCCCATCACATCATCGACATGCTATAGAATCGCCCCGTCGGGGACGCCCTTGCGCATAAAGTAGGTATGATTTGTTGCAGAACAGACAGAAACAAGACAGAGACAGAGGACAGAGACATACCCCGATCCGAAATGAAAAGCAAGAAAATCCATTCATCATAAACAATACCTTGCAGAAAGCTGCACCTGCTACTTTTTGTTCCTGCTCCATCTTTGCTTTTTCACACCAACTCCTTTGTCTGCTTTTGTTTGCTTTTTCTTCTTCCTTGGCAAGCAACCACTCACCTCCCTACAGAATGGCTTCGCGGATCTTTGTGGATGGATGTATGAACATGATGATGTTCACCCTTTTCGCTTTTCTTTTTTTTTTTTTTTTTTTTTTTTTTTTTCAACGGCGAGTTTTTTTGCCTTTGGTAAGTTGATCTGATCGATGGGCCATAAAAGCTGCTGTGCCCTTTTTTTTTCAAGAACAAAGAACGACAATGACAAACCAACCTTTAGGATGTTTGTCCCGCTCTCTTGTTTTCCTGTTCTCTGTGCCTTCTCTTTGTGTCTTTCTATCTCTCTCTCTCTCTCTCTCTCTCTCTCTTCAGTCGCTCTGTCTCCTAAAGAACACATGCAAGGTGGACAAGCCAGGCACCTTGACGGAGGACCATGGAGGAGGGAGGACGACGACGAGGAGGAGGGGGGTACAAAGGAGTTTCCATTGGCATTTTTTTCTCACAACGACAACACCGAATTTAAACGAGCCAAATTTTGTTGCGTGGTGAATGAGAACCAGAAAGTAGATCTGATCTGAATCTGCCCAAATGAACTTTTGCTTTTTGTTATTGTGCTGCGGTGCGAATCCCTGCCGAGTCTGGCTTCTGTGCTGTGCCTGACAGGCCAGTGGTTGGCTGGTCTGGTTTCCTTGGCTGGATTTCAGATTGACGCGCGTTGAAGGAGTTGCAATAAGAAAGGGACGCGAACAATGCTCGGGGTGCAGCTTGGTGCCTGCCTGCCTGCCTGCCTTTTTTTGTGCACAACTACATTCCTTTGAATTTGAAATACTGGCTATTTTTGATCAAAGAGCGAAAACTAGGATCATGATGTATGTAGTCTGCAAGTGGAGTAGACTCGAGGACGGATCGAGAGAGAGAGAGGGGGGAGAGAGACGAAAGAATGGGAGAGAGTGAGAGTGAGCGAGAGATATTGGATCGTTGAATACGACCATGGGACCATGGGGCCCATGAGCGTCGAGCATACAACCGTTGCCGTTCTTGTTGTGTTGTTGATATTGTTGTGCCTTTTTTTTTTTTTTTTTTTTTTTTTTGGCCAATGTACGAATTCGATGGTATATTGTTGATTCATTACTCGAGCGGACTACACCTGTGTGGATGTAGCAATATGCCTTTTTGCTGTTGAGGTTGAGAGTGTGTGTGAGTTGTTGAAAGTGATGGATATGGAAGTGGCACATTGTTTCCTCAATCCTCCAACTCCCCAGGTCAATCCTGGAAGTTGAATTGTCCAGTCCAATCCGATCCAGTCCAATCCAAGCCAATCCAAGCCAATCCTTCGTCCATGGGCAATGGGCGATGGATGGTGTGCTTGGGTTTGCTGTCCATAGGATGGATGCGGGCGTTGGTGTGTTGGTGGTGCTGCTTTTTTTTACATTGTCCTGACAAGCTCATTTTTTTCATATTTCTTCTTCTTTCCTTCTTTCCCTTCTTCTTCCTCCTTCGCCTTTTTTTTTCGTTCTTTCTTCTTGTCCTTGTCCATTCTCTTCCCATTCCCCCCAACCCAACCCAATCCCATTGGCATCCGCACCACACCACACCACACCGTACTCACCCAACACACAACTCATAACACGACGCCGACATAGACATCGACACACACGCACACACACGCCTCACCTACTCTTGACTATCTCACCTCACCTCACCACGCACACACATACACACACAACACCAAGCAGCACCAGACAGCCACAGCAACCAACAAGCTTTCCCTTTTTCACACCTTCCTCTCCTTCCCTTCGTCCCTTACCCCCACCTTCACCCACCCACCCACGCTCACTCTCACTCAACCTCCACTACCTTTACACCTCCCCCCAAAAAGTCACCAACCATTCTTCCAACCATTACGAAACGAAAGCAGGAGAGCGATTACCACTGGGACCTGGCAAAGAAAAAAATGTTTGCTTCGCCATCCGCATCTCAATCGCCCATCCACCGGTCGCTCCCACAGGCCTATGCCGAGATCCTCAATGACCTGAACCAGAAGGTCATTTGTGCCCAGCCCCAGGACGTTCTCCAGTTCTGTGCCAACTACTTCAATAACAAGCTCGAGGAGCAGCGAGTGCGCTTCCTGGCAGCAGGTAATGGATAAGAAAGCCTAAATTTGCTCTTTGAAACGTGAAAGAGATTTGCGATTTGGAGACGATATGGATTCCCATGGTTACCGAATAGATATGGACACGGACATGGACATGGACATGTGTGAAAGAGAGAGACTGAGAGAGACGTCCTCTTGGGTAACGGAGAGAAGGAGACAGAGAGGCAAGAAAAGTGAGAGAGAG
>KN042417.1:2086590-2142477 GCA_000739165.1 Podila verticillata NRRL 6337 | reverse complement strand
CAGCGGACAGAGAGAGACGGTGAAGACAGAGACTGAGTGCGGATGCAAGATTGCAATTGATGGCATTGGAAAGGTGGAAGGGTGGAAAAGTGGAAGCGCAAAAAAAAAAAAAAAAAAAAAAAAAATGAAGGGTGTAATACTTGCCTTGCATGTTGGACTGGAGCAAAACACACTGAACGGACTTTGGACTTGCCAACCTCATCCCAAAGCCAAGGGTATATTCAGACGACTACCTGACCTGCACCAACCTTGCCATGCCATCATGCCATGTATGCAACAAATACATCCAAAGGGATACCAATGATGAATATATTTCTTGGTACTGGCCAAATGATATGTTTGGCTCGGTCTTGTCTGTCTCTCTCTTTCTTCTTCCTTCCTCTGCTACTTCCACTTCCCAATGGTCCATGGATGGGATGGATATTGGATGGATGGATGGATGAGGTGGTATGGGATATTTGGACAAATATAAACACAATAACAAGGACAAGGACAAGGACAGCCAACACACCCTGTTCTGTCCATGATGTGCCTTTTGGACGTATATCATTCTATATTTACTTTACTCTTTCCACGATAATCCCAACTCAACACAGAACAAACAACCATTACCACATCCTAACCGTTTATCTCATCTCTTTTTTTTTGCCTTTCTATGTATCCCTCTGTCCTGTCGTGTATGTGTGTGGCTGATGACAATATGACAACCATGACGCTTTTGGATTGCCGACGCATCGTCTTGTGAACCAAAACACAAATTACACCGATTACCATCGACGCAATCTTAGCCCAATCGACGCCACAGAACCGAGAGATCCCTCAGTTTCTGCCTCCAGTAGCTCCGCTCTTCCAGGGTTCACCCCTTGTCGGCAATGCTTCGACACCTGCCGCTTCCAGCCCCGACCACTCGATGGAGAGTGACAGCGAGAGTGAAAGCGAGGAGGATGACGAACCCACACCTTTGCCTCCAATGCCACCAGCCTACTTGCGTGGACGCCGCACCTCGGTCAGTGCCGAGAGCATGGTGCCCAGTCACCAGAACTACGTCAAGACCGTCATCCCCAAGACGCCAGAACAGCGCAAGCGGATCGAGCTGTCGATTGCCAGTAACTTTTTGTTCAAGAACTTGGACGAGGATCAGCACGAGGACGTGGTGAACGCCATGGCCGAGAAGCGATTCAGAAGTCGGGATAATGTGATTGAACAAGGAGCTGTGGGTGACTTTTTCTACGTGGTCGAGACAGGAACCTTGGACGTTTTTGTGTCAAAGAACGGTCACCCGGCCGAGAAGGTGTTTGAGTATGGACCAGGCGGCAGCTTTGGAGAGCTTGCGCTCATGTATAACGGACCCCGTGCCGCCACCGTCACTGCGACTTCAGATGTTGTTTTGTGGGCTTTGGACCGGATCACCTTCCGTCGGATTCTGATGGAGAACACTTCGAGGAAGAGACGCATGTACGAGGCCTTCTTGGAGACTGTGCCTTTGCTCGTGTCGCTCGAGCCCTATGAGCGCCACAAGATTGCCGATGCACTGGAGTCGGTCTACTTTGACGACGGACAAGCCGTTGTCAAGCAGGGTGACCAGGGCGATGCCTTTTTTATCATTGAGTCGGGCGAAGCCAATGTGACAAAGTACAACGAGGAGGGAATCGAGTTTCCCATGCCAGGACTTGGACCCGGTCAATACTTTGGAGGTATGATGCACATTATTGTTCTCTCTTTTTTTTTTTTTTTTTTTTTTGTGCAACGAAAGGCTCACATCAAACTTACCCACCAAATTATTTTTTCCAACGATCAATTGTAGAACTTGCATTGCTCAATGATATGCCACGAGCAGCCACAGTTAAAGCCAAGGGTCGCCTGAAGTGTGCCACACTCGGCAAGCGCGCATTTGTGCGCCTGTTGGGCCCTGTTGTGGAGATTATCAAGCGCAACAGTGTCAACTACCAGACGATTGAGCAACAGATCCAGCAACACAAGCGAGCAATGACACCGGGGATCAACTCTCCACGGACTGGCAGCCCCTTCCTGACTCACGCTACAGTCTCAACTCCATCTGCACGAGCACCCAGTCCCTTTGCACCAGCACCGGACACGAACATGGCGAGCGACCCTATGCTTCCTTCGACGACGCCGATGCCTCAACTCAGTCTTATCTAACCAACCCCCAAAAGACGCCAGAACTAGGCGTACTCACTTCATCTTTTGCTTTTTCAACATCATATTTTTTTCTTGTCAGTCCCATTAGTTAGTTTTTTTCATTTTTACCATATCATATTATTTTCTCATTTTTTCTCTTTTTTCTCGGCAAGAACTTTGTCATTTTGCCCTTACTTTCTTGTCAACTATTACCCTTACACCCTTCCTCTCAAAACACACAAAGATAGAAGGCAACAAAAAAGAAAAGAAAACACAAAGAAGGGTATCAATTGCCGAGTCTTGCCAACTCATATTTCATTGAATAAAAATTATACGTCTTTTCCTAATAGCAAAACCTAGTGCCTCACTTTTTTTTTTTTTTTATCCGATCTTGAGCCTATCTCCCACTCCATGTGTGCCTTGACCATTGTTCATGTCCATGTTACAAATGTGGAATATGACCTCCTGAACGGGCCAGTACAAATGTCACACACAACCTTTCCAAACTCTTGGTCGCGATAACTTGCAAATCTCAAACACGACTTTCGTAGTACATATTCGCTTAGGTTTTATTTCGTCACAAAGATCCTGAACGGTGTAAGAGTTGTTGAGATCTTTTTTTTTATTGGGGGGTGATGGTCATGGGTCTACTCCGCAGAAAAATATTACTCTCCACGGCAGGATTTAGTGGTGAGCAACGTTCTTGTGGTGCTCTATTAGGTACAAGGTAAGCAATAGATGTTAGTCGGTCAACTCAAGTCTCGCGTTGCGCTTTTACTTATGTGTCAAAGTGGACCGTATCATGCGTGTGAGTATGTGTTGTGTGCCTCAAGAATACGGAATCAGATAATCTACTATTTTTCCCGTTAAATCAACATCATGAAGTCTGTTGTCCCTAACATAGTGTCATCTTTTGTATCCTTGGCCATACGCACACATGCCCTCCGCTGTTTTGACATTTTGATTATCAAGGTCGTTCGATGGTTGACTTACTCAAGTGGAAGTGGTAGTCGATGGTGTAGGAGAGGACAAAGACGGCACCGATGGTCTGGAAGACGGGGGTCATGTCAGAGTTCTTGCCATCAAAGTGGCGGGCCTTGTAGCCAGTGGCCTTGCCGCCGGGGGCGGCGCCGTTGGGGAGACCCTTGTAGAAGTTGACGACCTTGGCCATCTATTCGAGTGACAAAGAGAGATATAGCGATATGAAGGTATATAGGGAAAGTTAGACGGATGATCGATATCATGCATCATTTCCCAGAGATTCGCACAGTAGGTGAAGACATGAGCGCCATGTCTCCTTGATCTGGTGGCGGTCCATTGGTCGCTTGTTTCCTGCAAAACGCCAAATATTTTCATTGGCATCTTTTTTTTACTTCTTGACATAGGTCCAATCCGTGTGCCCTGATATGACTTCCGTAGATCGTAGCGTCGCAAATCGACAGCTTGGAGGTCTCCTGCTCTTGCAGCACCCACGTTATGTCAGGAAACTTACGCGAGCAGAGTCCTTGGGGCTACCGATAGCCTTGGTGGAGCCGATAGCTGGGGGGATAGCGGCCTGTTAGGTGTTAGAAAGAAAGTGTGTGGTAAGGTAAGAGTAGAGAATGATCATGATTAGTATGTAAATCATAACATGGCGTTCCTGAGATGATAATGTGATGTGGGAAGTGATTTGCTGCGTTGTGATCCAAAAACAGTAATTAATGCCGTCAATGTAAGAAGATGCCGATGAGAGTGTAAGTCAGAGTCGAATTGATGCGGTGATGGTGGGGTGGAAACATACTCTGGAGGTGGAGTAAGCGCGACGAGCAACGGTGCCGAAGTTCATGGTGAGTTTGTTGGTGAGGGGAGAGGATGATGTGAATTGATTTTCAAAATTGAGAAAACAAACATCACACCCCCGGCCGTAACCGGCCACACAAGAATACGACGTCACTCTGCACGTGATACATTAAAATTGGTGGCAATGCCTTCAAGCTGATATTTAGAGCTACTCGTTCAAAGTATTTTCAATGGCATTACTCATACATCATCCACATCAAAACCAAACTAACGGACTTGAGAGGGATTACCTAAAAAAAGGCTTTTGCGTTAAGAGCTAGGGTTCGGTTCAAGGGTTTTCCTATGCTCATTAATGCTTCTCCACCCTTGAAGCTGACTGGGACCATCTGTTGAGGTCCTTAAATCGTAATCTCAGCTGAGAAAGTAGGATGGGCTGAAAACCATCATCGAGATCAGAAGTAAAATAAGGGACTCGATGGGGATCACCTAGAACAGTGATTTTTGCATTACGAACTTGGGTTTGACTGGTTTTCACATGCTTGTAGTTGTTTTCTCCCTTGGTCACCAATTATTATTATTTTGGTGGCGTTGTCCAGAAAGAGAACGAAAAAGTTGGGACCTCATCTTTCCACTGCCAACATCAGATCAAAAACAAACTGCATAGAGCAATAATGACTGCCTGTAAAGTAACTTTACGTTAGTAACTTGCGTCCGATTCAATGGTTTGCATTCATCCTTCAGCATTACATTTTAATTCAAGAGGTATGGGACAATTTTGGCAGCGAGTTTGTAATGGAGAAGCAAACAAATAAAGTTGATAAGGCAAAACCTCATCCTAGACGCAAGTGGTTCGCAAAGTAATTTGCCATTAGAAGCTCGGGTTCATTTCCATCGTTTACGTGCACCCATCTGACGCTGCATTGCTTGTGAGTCAGTAAAAGTGAACACGAATAAAATTTTGAGACGTACTGTGTTATATTTTCGACGAGGTACACGCTCTGTCTATCCTACACAACTTGCCTCTCTTGCAAACAGCACTCCCATATTCTGCTTATATTTGGCTTGGTGTTGGTCTCCTCGCGAACTAGCAATCAGCCCGCAAAGATTAACAAGAGAAATGAACAGGAACGTCCCAAGACATCTTCTCTCAAAAGGCTGTGACCATGAAAGCAGAGAAAGTGGTGGTATACTTACTCTAAGAAACTGGTACGCTCTGCCATCTCTGCTCTTATCTGAGGAGGTTTGAATGCTAGGCTACAACTCCGTCAGGATAGTGGTGGGGCTGAAATTGACCGAAGCTTCGAGGAGGCCCTGCAGCTACTTGCCATCCTTCAGGAGTTCAATAATAGGAAAAAAAATCCCACAGTGTCCAACAGAGTGAAATCGCACTCAAGCGAAATCGCACTCAAGCGAAATCAATATCCTCGGTCGATTCCCTCAAGCTGGCCACGACTTCGTCGAAATATAAACCGCAATGCCCAAAAGAATACAGTCGCACTCAAGCGGCCAAAGATACCTACAGTCAACACTCTCGAGCTGGCCACGACCTCATTGTGCAGATCTTCCTTGTCAGTGAGATCAGGCCCTTCCTCTCAATTCGAAGATACATGGAACCATAGACCACCACCTGGCAGAGAGGGCTCACTTACAATTAGTCCACCGGGGAATGGCAATTGGGTGTCCTTGTCTCTGTGAAATGCCAGGGGCAGTCCATGGTTGATGTCATTCTAACGGGTGTGTGATGGAAGGGAACAGAGAGAAGATATGTGAGAGGAGATAAAGAGTCAAAGCCACATTTTTTTGGTGGCGTTGTTCGATGTGGAAAACCCTTGGAGTTCGCCCAACTCATCTTCGACCAGATTTTGATCTGCATCACTCACATCACGTTCCCAAAAACGAAATACATGGAATGATGGAGACGACGTAGACAAGTGATTATGCATTAGAAACGAGGGACCAATTCAATGGGCTGCATGCATCTTTCAGCGTTGCATTAATCCAAAGGGTGACCTTCGACGGCATGTGAGCAAATTTGAGTGAAGAACAAAAAAAAATCGAGCGAGCTCCAACTTCATCATATAGGCAAGACAAATCGACAACGACAAGATCCTGATCCAGAGGGATGATGAGCGAAAGCTCTGCTACGTGCGGTGAAAAATTGACGACATAACGCTGCAAAGCAAGAGATCATGGCAAGTGTTCAGAGACTTTTAGACAAGTGCTTACGAGTTGGTTACGTGTGGTCAAGGGGTGGTTAAAAGGTCCTCAAGGCTCTCTTCTTCGGCATTCACCGATACTGATTTCTTAATCCTTTTGGGAGGGTGTGTAGGCAGGTATCCTAGGCTTGTGGCACTGAAGAAATCAAATTGTCATACCAAGGACACACAAGTCCTGGCCGATTATGCGAGCGAGCGAGTAGCAAACAAACTGAGTAGAGCGGGCACGGCGTAAAATGTCCAGGGTAAGTGTGTCCGGGTCAAAAGTATGCAGTCAAAGATACACTTCGTCTTCCTACATTTTAGTCCTCCAACGTCCATATTCCCACATTCCATACTCCATAGTCGTTCTTTCTGAGTCCAATTTTTTGACCAGGGAGACCTTGGCCAGTCTGGAGAAGCAAAACGGCTTCCCCTTGTTGCGACGCAAACTGTTCTAAAGAGAATTCGAAAAATAATTCCCATGAGACGTGTGTCTGTTCTCACAGAGCTTTCCACTCACCGACTTTCACTGAGCCATTTCTTTTTTTTTCTTTTTCTTGCATGGTTCTCCTTCGATAAGGTTGACTCTGGGGTAGGGATACACTCGATGTATTACTTGGCTCTATCTCTCGCAATACTAGTGATTGACTATCACGTATTGTCACCATGGTATGGATAGCACATGAATGTGCTCCACGTCCCCTGGTTGGTTGGTTCATTTCAGTCCTCGTCCCTTCCATTTTGTGTGCAACTTGTACTTACTAACAGGCTGCAGATCTGCTTTCCCCCCTAATCCTAACCAACAACCGGTTTGCTCAACGGTCATTATTACACTTGACTATTTTGTATTTTGTGCTGCATGTGAGTGAGTATGTGAGTCTGTGTACCCGGAGGACAAGGGCAAGAAAGAAAACTTCCTCTCGTCTCTATCTATGTGCCAATATTCGTCGTACCCTCTCGGGTAATTTGGGACATCGGTCAAATAAAAACGTCTGCAAAAGACAAACATGAAAACCGAACAGAAAAAGGAAAAAAAAACAAAGACGATGTGTAGCTCAGTGATGAAGGGAAGAAGGTAAAAAGAAAAAAAGCACTGACCTTGACAAAAAAAAAAAAAAAAAAAAAAAAAGCATTGACCCCGCCTGCTTTTTCTTTCCGTATTGACGGTTTGCTCGGTCCTGGCACTCTTCACGCGAGTTGTGAGGAACATAAAACCACATAACTTTGGAATACATGATGACGATGGTTTTTTCTTTGGGTATTTGGTTGTCTTTTTATTTACATGACTAGGACAGGTTCATGTCGTCCTAGTTGGATTTTTGTTGGGGTCATTGGCTCTTTTTTAAAGCGTCTATGGGAATGCAAAAGTTGCGGGGTATATATGTACATGGGTAAAAGCGAGAACGAAAGAAAAGGACAAAGCAAGAAAAGAAAGAAAAGCGGGTATGTGGATGATGTACAGTAGTAAACATAAAACGAAGGCAAGCAATAAAAAAATAAAGAAAAGAGGTGGAAACATGTTTAAGCGGTACGCTTCAACATCCTTGAGACCAGCTTAAAGTGGTGCTTGGCCTTGTGGCGCCATGAAGCGGGGTCCTGGTGTGAATCGGATTGGGACTGGGTCGATCCGTTGGAGGAAGCGCGCTTGCTGGCGATACCTTCGAGGAACATGGGGTAGCTCGAGCACTTCATCAAATCCATAATGGACTCGCGTGCTTGCTCAAGCACCTGGGGGTGGAAATTGCCCTCGGCCACGACGCGCAAGAGTCTGCAGCGAATGGCATCGGAGAGATTGAGCTCGTGTGGACTGCTGGGCAGGACAAATGTCTCGAGAATGGCGCGCATCTTGAGCTGCAGCTCGGCAAATTGATTGGCCTGTGACTCGTTGAGGTACTGGGAAGTATTGGTGTTCAGGTTGAACATGGGAACGGTTTGCTGGATTGACAAGTAGAGAGACTGGGCGCAAAGCTATTCATCGAGGGAGAAGAGGGCGAGAAAGGGTTAATGTCTGATCAGAGAGTAAGAGAGATTGATTGAATTAGAGAGTATGTGCATGTCGAATATCCTACCTTGTATTGTCTGGAGGCGAGCCAGAAACCCAAGTTCTCATAGCAGAACTGGGCCTGGAGGAACGACCCAAAGTTGTCGAGGGTGTACTGGCCACGGCCCTGGTTGAGAAGGACCTGGTGGAGAGAGGGGGCGTTCATGGGGCTGTCGTCGTCCTCGTCGTCGGAAGAGTGGTGGCGCGAGTCGAAACTGGAGACTGAGCGACGTTCTGAGCGTTGTGAGGAAGCGAAGAAGTTTGGAGGACTGGAGGAGAGGGTTGAATGCTGGTGCATGGTGGGGCCAGTGTGGAGCGAGCCGGTATGATTGAGGGAGATCGTTGTTGGCATTGTGTGTGTGTAATAAATATGAAGGATGTGTGGTGGTGTGGTGGTATATGGGCGAAGGATGAGGGTGAGGGTGAGCCGAGGGATTCAGGCACAAAACGGTGTGAAGTGTGGAGAAGTAAGTAGCAGAAAAAAGGTATAAAATAGTAGAAGAGAGAGAAAAAGAGAAAAAGAAGAAGGCAGTGGGAATTGGAGTCGAATATAAATACTCTGGGCTGGAAAGTGACAGAGGCAGAGAGACATGGAGACAGAGAGGAAAGAGGAAAAGGAAAGAAAAAAAAAGAGAGCGCCAGGCACAAGAGTGATTTGGTTGGTCAGTTCAGTGGAGAGGTAAGAGTAAACAACGAAAGAAAAGCAAACAAGGTTTCGAGTGAGTGAGGGTGAGAGTAAACAAACGGAAGGAGACTGAAAAGAGAGAAAAAGTATTAAATCGCTCACACCCACATTGAATTCGGTCTACAAACCCATTCATTCAGTTTCTTTTCAGTTTTCATTCCACGACTGAATCGAAACCTCTCATGTTGTTATTAATATACACACCCTCTTCCCATGTTCGCACAACGTGGGTTGAACACGAGTGAATAGAGAGAAAGCAGAAAAAACGTGTTGGTTTACCACCTTGACAGGACACTGGGAGAGAGATACCCTGACTGAAGTGACTGACTGCTGGCCCACAACCCTATTGCGATGAGCAAAGTCGAGTCCTTCATCACGTACTTTTTGCGACTGTTAGTCAGTCAGTCAGTCAACCTATCTATCTACACATACATACCCAGGCACTCTTGCCAAGCAAAAAAAAGAAGAAAAAAAAAAAAGAGGACGTGTGACCTAATGAGAACTACTTTGGAGCTGTACCTGCCTGGATCAGACACATACCAAAATGGACAAGGACCCTGAGGATGAAAGTAAGCCCTTCGTAAAAATAAAAATAACAACAGCAAACAACAAGAAGACGAGATACCCGCCCACGGCCCGTTGGCTGGATCATGACGTGCGGTTTTGGGTTTCTCTTCTTTTTTTTCTTCTTTTGGCCCTCACAGCCAACGCACAACGCAACTCTACGCCACGATGATGCCACTCACCAAATTTTGCGCACGTTGTGTAAAGATTACGAGCCTGTTGGATTACAAAAGCCAGAGATGTGGGTGTGTGTGAGCGGTATGAAGTATTAAAAACTGATCAGGGAGCATTGCATCTGTGCTGTCCCATCCCATCTGTCTTTATTTTTCATTTCTTTCATTATTCTCTTCATACAACCGTTGGTTGGATGGGAAGAAGAAAGGGGCATGTGCATGCACGCGAGCACTCGTACCAGACAAGTCTCTGCTCCTTTGTTCTCTTCTTTCATTTCTCTCCATCTCGTTTTCATTCGATCACCTCCACATTTAAAAAAAAGTCTCTCCAGCCCCTGGATGGTCTGACAGGCCTGGCTGTGTGGAAGTGCAAAGAAATCACCACGTCTTTTTGTTATAACGGCTCCCCCTAATCTAACCCCTAGTTGCTATCCAGACAAAGACAATAGTTGGCCCTTTTCTAGAAATCGAGCTCATCTATCCATCCATCTGTTCATCTATTTACTAACCCACAGAATATGTGAAGCAAAGAGATATTGCTGGGGTCCTCTCCTTGTCCTCTTCATCTAGATATTTGAACCAGATATCCGTTTCGTCCTCATCTATATCAAAGAAGATCACTTGCCCTGTCTGTGATCTGTTGATGGATGTGCTCTTTATTTCAAGTCGCGCCAAGCAACACAAACCTCTCTGTACACACCCAGGGCCAAAGGAAACAAAGAACAAGACGATTGTCCGCCGGTATCAGTATTAGATCAGGGACAAACAAGCAAAAGCGGCAAACGAACGTAGGTGTAACGGCTTTGCCACTTTTAGCAATGAGGGGGCCGGCGCAGCAATTTTTTTCTTTCTTGTTCTTTTTTTTAGGAACATAGGAAAACTCCACGTTGTTACATCCATACATCCATACATCATAATGTCTCGAACCATCTAGTGATCCATTGATCCCGCGAACATCACTTCCGATGGATCTCCCTCCCCTCCTGTCCCCATAGTCTCTCTGACAACTCCAACCTCGAATACCGTATTTTTCTCTTTTGTTGTTTTCTGCCCCTGAATGAACACAACAAAAGGTCTCACCTTCCAAGCCCGACCTGAATCGAAGTGTTGACAAAACAGAACAACCCTCGAAGGATCCCTCGCAACCGCAACTTCAAACAAAAAGAACCACCTTCGCTATGGATGCTGGCTGCGACATTGTTGGAAAGAGAAGGTCTCATCCACGGTGAACCAAAAAACGGTTCTTCATACCCAGTCTAGGGGGTCTTTCTCTGCTGCCTGGCCCTCTTGAAAAAAACTCTTAGACTACATAGATGAATATGGACCCACAAATTGAAATGGAAGGGGCCCCGATCTGAGATCCTTGTGTGTGTCTTTGGCTGAGTCAAGGAGGTTTTTGGGCTGAAGATGTGCGAGTAAAAAAGAAACACCAAGGTTCTAGCTCAGGATGAAGAGTTGAACCCAGGGCGATCCGGGGCGGCCAAGACGATCTCATGGGTCTTGAGTAAATCTGGATATGGGTCCTGAACTTGAATTGGCTTGGCTTTCGTCTTTGACTTCGTCTAGACAGTCTCCAGGGGCCTTCTTTTTTCTCTTATCAGATTGAGGTACCAGAGGGGCTTGTTTGGCTTCTCATCCAGCAAAAGGCGGTGCTGATTATGAAATGTGGTCACCCAGATACAGTAGCCCCAACCAAAACTGGCAAGTAACTACCCCTGTTCTCTCTCTCTCTCTCTCTGTCTGTCTTTTATGAACTGCGATCCTAACTTCAAAGAAAAACAATACCCTCAAAAGGTATACCATTAGAGTGTTAGACTATGACTAAACCCAGCCACGATGCGAAGGAATAAACGTTCTCCCAAGGAGAAATTTTCAAGGGCACCAAGAGCTCTTTTGCTTGGTCAATTGCTTTGTATGTAGCTTCGTGCCTTCTCCATTTGGATCAGACAACAATCGCCACCTCTTTTAGGAATCTCTCCAACGAAAAAAAAAATCCAGGAACTCCAATCATCGGTCTCCAAAAATTAAAGTCTGGCAACTCGATCGAGAGAGAGAGAGAGAGTCGTAGACAAAAGGCCAAAGTCAAAGAAAACGAGTCTCGATATCTCATCGCATCGCATCGCCGTACGGGCGAAGTAACCTAGTCTATCAAAGAACCAATCGAAGTTAACTTTGCCTGCTGTAGATTTATATCACTACTATGGGCATTCTAAGCCGTATGGCTCCAGTGCTTTTGTTTGTTACCACCTCAGACCTCAAACACAATCGGGAAACATGTCTCTTTTGGAAGGCGCAGGGAACAGGGAGAAACATCTGAAGGAATTTACTCTAGTCAAATCTCGATCTGATCCTCCTCACGGCCCCACAGCGACAACAGCAACAAAACAGACCGTGGGCAGTCATATTGGGTGCAAGACATTTCGAATAACCAGAGACATATGTGGCAAGTCACGGCTAACCATTTTCTGCACCTCGGCTGTGGGGTATACCATAGATGGTGATAGTGATGGCGATGCACACAACACCACAAACAAGGAGAAAGATAATGAGGTCTTGCATTGGAAGCGTGGTCTTAGGAGTACATCCCTACAGATACTCATCATGTGGCGATTGCTGTGTTGAACTGGTCCTTCTCTCGCTCACTAACTCTCTCCTTTTCTCTTTTCCAGTGACGAGATCTGTCAACAAGCGCACGTTTTTTTTTTCTTGGTCAGCAAAACAACAACATCAGGAATACCACGTTGTCCCGCGTTGTATGTCTTACACAAAGAAAACGCTTTGTGTTTTCTTTCTTTCCTTGCAGGTTTGCTTACTCCATAGCAACGATCTCCTTGGCCCATTTTTAGTCTTCCATGTAACCTGAGGCATTTTTTCCTTCTTTTTTTCTTTCTTTCTTTCCAAGGGGGTGGGACAGACAGTCAGACAGACATGCTGACGATAGAACAAGAAAAATAATAAACAAATCGACTGAGTTTCCTTCTCGTCTACCAAAATACACCAGGTATTCGTCGTGGATCCAAAAAAAAAAAAAAAAAAAAAAAAAAAAAAGAAGAAAATGTTTGTTTACGTTGTTATAAGGCCAGCCTGAGTGGTGTTGAACCATTCACGGAATCCATTTTTGTCCTCATCGCATTTTCAAAAAAGCAAAGTACAACAGCAACAGCGTGGCCGTAGAGCGACTCGTTATTTGATGGGCGAAATGGCATGGCTGTGCTTGAATTGCAAGCGATGTGGGCGGGCTTAATCTTTATTCCATGTATGTAGCAAATGGCTTGACAGAAAATGAAATGAAAGAAAGAACGAAGCAAAGAGGTGGGGACGTAGGACAAAAAAAAGAGCTTACCTATGCAAAGCACTAACTACCAAGTACATACCAACATGGGCTATACAAACAAACAAACCATTGATCGACGATCAGAAGGAAACAAAGGAGAGAGCGAGAGAGAGAGAGAGAAACATGGTCGACAGTTTTGCTTATGCGAGTACAAGGGAGAAAAAAGAGCTACCTCTAGGCCTTCTTTGTTTGGCAAGCAAACACCGGCAGCCAACAGTGAGGAAAACCCGCTTTGCACAACTACAACTCCACACACACACACAGGCATCAAGTGATGTGTTTGTTTTTCATTCCGTTGTAATCTTGGATGGTAAAGACACAAAATAGCTTTTTTGTGCCACTGCGGCTGCGTCATGTCCCTTTGTCCATTCTTTGTCATCTTTCCTTGGAATGACTCCCTTTCTCTTCACACACACACTCCCTCTATCACTCTATCACTCTGTTTTTGTCACTCTTTCCTTGTTTTCCTTGTTCTCTTGCTTTCCTTGTGTCACCAACCAAGCTCGCTTCTCTCCCTTCGACTTTCTCTTGCGCTTGTTGATTGATAAACACTTGCCTAAGTTTAATTTCTTTGGTCTCTTTGACCCCATGACATCCACGCCACATCGAACACGTTATTGGACAGGATGGCGCAAAACTCTAACTCTCTTCCTCTTCTCCACTCGCAACAGTCGAGTGGTTGTCGGTGAATGATGGCGTCAGAAATAAGAGAGAACTCTCTACTCTCTTGTTGCTATCTCTGTGCTCTCTTCATTCACCCGCTTGCACTTTTATGAAGCGAGTGAGAGGACTCGCAGCAAAGAGAGTGGGTTGCTACTTGTGAGCAAGTGGTCCCATGATTTTATTTTATCCTTGTACAACCATGGAGAGCATATCCCACTTTTTTTTTTTTTTTTTACTTTACAACGCAAAAAGTACCTATCTTGAGTCGATGGTGACATCCAAGTCCAAGTACACGTCGAGTGTGGTCAAAAGTGCGCCATCTCTCTCTCTTTTTTGTTCAAGTTAGCACGCTTAGGGATACCCATTGTGGTGAGAAATGAGAGCCCGTCCATCGGCCCCTAACTGAACGAGAGGAGCGGGGCCTCATCTCTCTCTCTCTCTCTCTCTCTTTCTCTCTGTGAGTGTATATCATCCTAACCCGCAGGTCTGGCTGATAATCAAATCTTACTTTTTATTTGTCTGCGTTGTCCTTGATGCTGGGTCTCTAGCGTCTGGGTGATCCACCTCGCACAATTGAACATCCACATCACGTTGTGGGGTATCCTGTCACAGTTCGTATCCAAGATCCCATTGCTACAGTGCCGCCATCAGGTAAAAAAAAATGAAAAATCAACTTTGTACTTGTTCAAAAGCAGAGGGCTTTCAAACTGAAACCACCTGCCAAAAGATATACCCGGGGGAAACTACTATAAAAATGCAATTGAGAACGTACCCATCGCGACCCAGTCATATAAAAGACGCAAGTGGGCAAGCGACCCCACTAAAAATGGGCCCTGAATTTAGTGTGCTTGGTGCAAGACGTAACGGTAGCAGACGACGATCTGTTTAGACCGCTTTGAGGACTAGTTTCCAAGTCAAGGCCCTGAAAAATAGCGCACTTTCTTGTCTAGCTGCAACTTGTCGCAGATCTCACGACAGAAAGATCCCATGATGGCATGAGAGTATTCTCGAAGGGTGTGTCCTTTGCGCACAAACTTTCAATGAGAGACACAATCGCGCACTGTTCTTTGAATTGCTATTAACTTTCCTTGCAGCCAAAAATGACCGAGCATGCTCACCATGCACTAAAAGTCCATCAAATGACACATTGGAGGATAAGTGAGAGGGTCAGTTCGCATTGTTTGTGCATATTCCAAAGGAATAGATGGAGAAAACAACAAGACAGTGGAGAATTGGCGAAGGGTGACTAGAGTTGACCAGTGCGGGTAAAAATGACCAAAAACTGATGCATGATGAGAGCAAGACGGTGCGACAGGGAGGGAAGGATGAGGGGGTATCCCACTGCATGGAGTTTTCCCAGTTGTCCAGAAACAAAACACCAAATATCGTTCTTTTAGCGCCTCGACACTTCTGTTGGAGATGAACCATAGACAGAACAACACAATCTCATTCTGTGTCCCTTATTTGTACAACCATCGACGATCCAACAAGTTGTGAAAGGTATCAGAAAGTGAGAGAGAGAGAGAAAGAGAAAAATGAGGATGGCTCACTTGCATGCCTTCTCTCTCTTTGTCTCTCTTGGCTTTTTGTTTATTTGCTTTTCTTCCTCCTCTCCACTCTCCATTCTCCACTCGCTCCTCCAAGTCCCTTGCCCCTGTGAGCTATTTCTCCGCCGATGGTCATATTCAAAGAGTCGTCTTAGGCTGAAAGAATGAAAAACAAAAAACAAATGAATGAGTGACTGAAGCTGGCCTTGTGTGCTCTAGCGCTGTTTATCTACCACAAGTTAACAATACCACTCTATGATTTAATCCACCTGCCTTGCTTTCATCTTCTTGGAGATAAACTCTCATTCTGGGGGAAGGAGAATTAATTAGAGTTTGCTGGAGCTCTTTCATTTTGGCTTGGGTCCTCTTTTCTCTTCTCGCTTCTCCCGGCACGTCCTCCCCCACATCTCGTCGCCTTTCTCTTTTCTTTTTCTTTTTTATACTCACTTCTACGCCACACACATCTCGCAGATTTCTTGTTGTTTAGCTCGTGTTGATAATCTTTTTCGAAGTGCAGAGCACCATAGCCTATCGAACGGTGGAAAGCAAAGACGAACAACGCAAACAACTCTTCACCTCATTATTTTCTTCTTTTGTGATTCTTTGTTATTCCCCGCGTTCGATATTTGTTTTGACATCATTCACAAGAGAGGTTTTCCCCAGACAAACTAAAACTAATGATGTAACCAAGAATACAACTCCGTTTTGCAATAGACAGGGCACAAATAATTACTTGCAAAACTAGTTTTTTCTTGTGTCCATTTCGTGATCGCACATGGCGTCTTCGGTGTAGAATATGGATCGGGCACCTTCTTCCTACCCGAGGCTTGTGCACCTGCTGGCTTGACAATTTTTTTTCTATTGGAACATGGTAGCTTGTTCAAGACTACCAAAAACTTGCTTTAATTTTTGAACGTCCATTTGCTTTTGCTGGGTTGATCGCGTTCTGAAAACAAAACCTTGACCGAAGTGCTTATGAAACATGAATCCACTTTTCCATTTTTACTGAGGTAGTGCAATTGAGTGTGAAACAGTTGGAAATATGCCAATCGTTTCTAGAAAGGAGAGAGAGAACAGAAAGTATCGAGAACAGAAGTGTGTAAAAAGGATCAACCGTGTGTTTCTCCCGGGCCAACCACCTGCAGCGATACGGCTTTGTCGTTTATAGTAGTCAGCGTTCGTTTTTCCTCAATTACCTCTGTTCGACTGTTGGTACGCTGGGATTGTTCTTTTCAGTTAGAGTCCAAACATTCACAGGGAGAACCAAGCATCCAAGCCGTTTGTGCTCCTTTGAGGCCAAGGTTATTTTATGCAGGGCAAAGGGGCAAAAAAGCGGAGATGTTGTTTGCAGATTGTGTTCATGGGTCATTGCGATAGAGTCGCGTGCATCAAGCTTTCAACACTGGAAGCATTATTTTCCCTGGAAAACGTTGTTGTTTGTTTGATGATGGAAAGACGATCTGCTTCCCTTAATCCCACAAGTCGAACATGACGAATTGCCAATGCCTTTCTCGTTTTCAATCGCCAACCATGCACGGAACCATTGACACACATAAACACACATGTGTGCTTACTCTCATTCTCAGTTTTGGAAAATCAAGAATATTGGCCTGGCGGCCATTTCTTCATACTCTCATGGCAGCTATTCTGGCACGTCAACAACAAAGAAACTTTAAGCTTGCTGAGCTTCACTTTTTTTTTTTTTTTTTTTTAAGATTCGGGCAGAGTGGAGCAAACGCGTTCCGATTTATTCCAATCGGAATGGCGTTTCTACCTGCTTCGGGGTTGCCCTCAAGCACTCGAGTTTTGAGTATTCTCGATACTCGCAGTAAAGAAGAACATGCCTTCCATAGAGCGCTACATGCACACATGGTATATAGTCGCAATTGCATGGACACAACCAGGAACAGACTTTATACTCTGAGCGAACTTTCAATTTCTTGGGTCATGGTGAATGCATCGCATTATCATATTTTTGACAACATTTTCCATCAACAAAGCATCATGCGTAAAGGCGGAATGCCGGTCGAAACTGAATGTGCTCCAAGAATCAGCATTCACGCGCATTTATGAGCATCAATGTAGATGGAGACGAGTTTCATGAGTTAATGATGTCTCAATACAGTGCCAGAATCCAAGCCTTCATCTGAAGCATTTCCTAGTTGGTCCAGTGGTCAGGATTTGTCGCTCTCACCGACAAGGCCCGGGTTCGATCCCCGGACTGGGAATTCATTTTTGTTCGAGCCTATCCGATTTTTTTTGTTTATGTTGGCTTTGGAAGTGAATCTCGCTTTTGATGTTTCTTACCCATTTCCCTAAAATTTTGATCATTTTCAATGGCGACTTGCAGACAACTGTCTAAATTAGACCTCCGGTCAACGATTACTCATCTCAATGGAGTCTTCAGTTCCCAGAAAACGTCCAAAACCATCAATACCCAACCTTCCAATTGGTCCGTTCACCGAGGTTATTTTTTTGGGTCAACAGCTTCGCCCACATATAATCCTTTGATCCGATCTCAGCAAAAGGCCTGCTCAGTCAAAATCTCTTTCTTTCCCAGACCACACTTGGGAGCTCCCTCACGATCCTTTTTAGCCCGATACACTTCTTCCTCGTCGTCTTCCTCGGCGTCCTTCCTGGATCCTGTGGTCAAGCGGCCCCTGATCCGCTACACTCCGCCCGGCCCTCCACCTCCCGGACAAAAGCACCAAACCCTGACTCTCTACACCATCACTGCGATCCCCGAAGACGAGCTGGGCGACCTCCGCGACACCATCTTCCTGCGGCTGGTAGAGTATGACATCACGGGGCGGATCTACTTAGCCAAGGACGGGATCAACCTCCACCTGTGTGCACCTGTCCAGCACGTTGAAGCACTGCAGTCCTCGCTGTGTGATCTTGTTCTGGACCGGTTTGGCCGGGGGCTTGATGGCGCGATCTGGAACTTTTCGACCGAAGCACCTGGAGAGCGAGTGTTTGAGAAGCTCAAAGTGATGGTCAAGAAGCAGCTGGTAGCAGACGGGCGGTTGGGCCAATGGGATGTCACAGATGCCGAGGCGCCACAGTACCTGGAACCGAGCGAGTTTCATGCGCGGCTGGATCAGGTCGGCGACAAGGCTTTGCTGATCGATATGAGGAATCATTTTGAAAAGTAGGAAAGAACGATTTTCCGCACGTATCTGAAAGCACCTCCAGAAAGCTCTAGTCTTTGCTTTACTAACAAAGTTTTCCCGGGTTTGTTCCTTTAGTGAAGTGGGACGATTCAAGACGTCAGTCAAAATGGACTGCACCACATTCAAAGAAAATATGGATCTGATGGATGCTCTCCTCGAGGGCCGGGACAAGAAGGAGGAGGTGCTGATGGTCTGCACTGGAGGCATCCGCTGCAGTGTCTCGGGACGCTACTTGAAGCAAAAAGGATTCTCGGACGTAAAAATGGTACTTATCCTCTTCTCGGATCGATGACATGAGATTCACAAGCGAACGCTGCACTAACACTTTCTACATCCTGTTGTACTCTTGGTAACAGCTGAAGGGCGGTATCACAAGCTATGGGCGGTACATCAAATCGAACCCTGGCATATCGTCCCATTTCATTGGGAAGAACTTTACTTTTGACGGCAGGCGTGGCGAGCGTATCACCGAGGACGTGATTAGTTCGTGCCACCAGTGTCACTCGCCCAACGACCACTTGACCAACTGTGCCAATGTTCACTGCCACCTGCTCTTTATCCAGTGCCCCAGCTGCCAGCAAAAGTGGAACCACACCTGCGGGCCAGAGTGTCGCCACACAGTCGAGACAGGATCTGGACCGGCAGCTTCTAAACCGTATGACTACCATGCACAAGTGCGCCCTGGTTCACTTCTTGCTGAGGTGTCCAAGGCTGCGTGATATTGAGATTGTCCCCAAAACAATAAATAAAAGTCGGAGGCATATATATTTTTGTGTTATGACTTTTATTCGCTATTTCATTTACTGCAAGTTAAGTAGTTGTTGCGAGATTTTTTGTCCGCTTGACGATTTGCCATCACTCCTCCTTGAGTTCCTGCTCCAGACTGAGAATAAAGTCCATTTCCTGACCTGTGACGGGCTGCACAGAGAGTCGACCACGATTTAGCAGTTTCATGCCGGAGAGCTCCTTGTCCTTGTACTTCTGGAGTTCCTTGAGGGTGACGATCCTTTTGAACTTTCGTGTGAACTTGACATCCACCTATTTTTTTTAAGCGGATCAAATATCAAGGGAAATTGTTAGCTACCTGAGCAATACAACATGAACGGAGCCGAAGAAGAGATTGCTTTACCATGAACCAACGTGGATCTTCTTTGGTTGACTTTTCGTCGTAATACTCGCTTTTGGGGTCAAAGGCGGTGTGGTCTGGGTAGCCTTCTCTCACAATCTCGGCCAAGGCTGCGAAAAGATATTTTTAGTCGGCGATCAGGCGATACGATACATCAGCATCAAATCAGCTTGTGATCTAGCAACCCAGTGAAAACAATAAGATTACCGACAATGCCAGGTTCCTTGGTGTTGGAATGGTAGAACAGGACTCGATCTCCAACCTTCATCAAGTTTTTCATCAGGTTCTTGGCCTCATGGTTTCTCTAACGAATTGTTCAGGTTATTGCAAAACATTTAAGCACTAGACAAGGTCAAAAGGCAAAAGAAACTCGAGGGCTATTGAGGCTTACCACGCCGTCCCAGTGAGAGGTAGAATCGGGAGAGTTGATTAGGGCATCGATGCTGAAGGTGTCTGGCTCGGACTTCATCAGCCAGACTGAAGTGCGAGGTCCGGTGTCTTCTGGCGAGTTGGTGGAGCCAACCTTTTTCTCTTCGCTCTTGTTTGCTTTTTGAGCAGTTTCTGCAGCTTTTTTGGCCTTCTTGGGCTTTGGCTCTGCTTTAGATTTGAGCACCGACTTTTCGGTTGTTTGCTGGGTGAGTAACCAAGGGGAGTGTGTTGGAAAAGATCAAGAGATGGTTAGCCCATAATGATCGAGAGGCAGATTCAAGAGCAATGACAATAGAATCTGGCCGGCACGGTGTAACTAACTTTCTTGGTGGCCGAGATAGAATCCTCAGGGAGGACACGTCGTTTAGAGCGAGTTTCCATGGCGAATGAGAGTTGTCCTTGTAGTGATGCTCGTGCGAGCGTCGACCACTTGAACATAAAGTTCACGTGATCTCAAATTGGTGGCGTCCATCACAAGGCGGAGTCGCTGCGGCAAGAAAAGAAGAAAAAGAATGCTGGTTTGTCTGACTACCACATTTTTAACACATTTCCACATCTCATTCCATTCATCACCATGACTCTTGCCGAAGATATTATGAACCCTTCTGCTTCTAAGCAGGCTCAGACCCACAAACTCAAGCGAGTGGTTCAATCCCCTGACTCGTTCTACATGGATGTCAAGTGCGCCGGCTGCCACACTATCACACCATTGTTCTCTCACGCTGACACTGTTGTCAATTGTCCAAAGTGCTCTGCCGTGCTCTCCCAGCCCACCGGTGGACTCGCCAAGCTCTCTGAGGGTACGTTGCCAAGAATCTAAGATGTGCAGTGCTTGTTATTGTAACTGTGTCGAGACTAAGCGTGTACTTCTTTTTTGTGATGCTGTTTTTTGTTCAATGCTTTATAGGAGTCTCGTTCCGCAAGAAGGCAACCTAAGGAGAAAAAAAAAAAAAAAAAAAAAGGCCGCGGATCCTTGCTTCTCCATTCCCTTACTCATGGTCAAGTGTTGCCAGAAAAAAAAAGCGTTGTATATACATTCATAAAAAAACAAGAAATAAATAGTGAGGATATCTAAGGGAATAGGTAACTATTGCTCGCGCTTGCTCTTGAGCTCAGAAACTTCTGACACGGGTGTTGAAGAAGATCTCGTCTTCTTGCTAGGCTTGAAGCGCTTCATGAGCGACTCGATCATCTTGTAGAACCAGAAGAGGTTGAGACTGTTGAGTACGACGTTGGCGGCCGAGTAGATGACGATCAAGTGCCACGGGACCAGTGCAATGACAGGCATGACGGAAAGATAGGTCTGGTAGGACATGTACAGTCCAAAGACGATGCGCGCACTGAAGAACACGGAAAGCAGCACGATACCGTTGACCAGTTGATATGCTGATCCTGTCATACCCAGCTTGTCCTATTATGTGTTTTTTTGTATCCGCGTATTGAAGTCGGTTAGAAAGAGAAACAATGGATGACCCCTCTGCTCGCGTCATTGTGAGACCAAGATTTACCATAAACCTAAGAAAAAAAGACAGTACAAGATCGAGTTTAGTCTACTAGCACCCAAATTATATGCTATGCGATCGCAGAATGACGCAAATATTATCCGCTCATACCAGTGAATGTTGAGGAAGGGGGTGCTAAGCTCAAACATCAAAAAGACACTGCCGTAGTACTGCAGGAATGGTCTCTATCGTACCCGAGAAGAAAAACAACAATAACAATAAAAAATTAGGGGGTCCATCAAGTTCCTGTCACTTTAACACACGACCTCGAATGCCCCACCCAGCACAAGGGTAACTTACGAAGCTGAAGATGAAGACACTGAACGAGCAGAAACCGTGGAAGACAAATCCGATGCCAAAGTCCTTGACATGGCGAACGCTGTGGAGAGTGTCCCAGAGGAAGTACCTATAGAAAGCAGTTTTTTTTCTTGTGTTACTGTCGTTGTTTCCATTGGGGTTCGGTTTCCTACTTTTCTAGGCATTTGGCCTTAGTCATTTCTAATCCAATGGAACGGCTCAAGGGTGGTTGTGGTTTGTTTGTTGGATAGAAACTGCCACACCAAAGCTCGGCCCTTCTTTGTCATTGCTGAGTCCTTGGCAATGTCCTCTGTGTTCTCCTTTTGCGTGTCCTTTTTTTTTTTTTTTTTTTTTTTTTTTTGCTCTGGGTCCTGTTGCGCCTTCTTTTCTTCTTCCTCCGTGGAGGAAGGCCTTGCGGTCCGGGAAAGTCGTCGTTTCGTGTAACCACGATTCATTGCCCAACCCCACAGAAAATTTCAACTCCAAGACTCGATCGATGTTCAACCGACCGACCCAATGTGTTGGAACGAGTTTGTTGTGTAGGGGCCAAGGACAAGAAACTACAAGCTCTTACCCACAAGCGACGGCATAGACCTGTCCTGCATGGAAATCATAGCCAAAGATCCTGTCCTGCAGAAGGGTCTCGTTCCACAGCAGAGGGGTAGCGAGGACCACAATAGTGATGGCATGAACTGTGGACACCACATGAACTGCAATTGTTGAAGATGAGAAATGTCAGATGAGAAAATGAGTTTGCTCAAGATCTGAATGAATTGAGGGTAATGCCAAGCCGAAATGAGACGTAGTAGATTACCATCCCAGTTGAGTCGCTTGGAGCCCATTAGCTTTGGGTATGTCTCTGGGAAGAGGGAAGCGCTGACGAGCTGGGAGAGCTGGACAATGACACTGCAGGCGAATGCGGACGCCAGGAGGGTGGTCCAGTGGTGCTTGAGTGCCGCCACACCACAGAACTCGAATAATGCGTCCATGTAGTAATGTCAATGCCTATGTGGTGTGCTGTTGGTTGCCTGATTCCTGGATATTGCAGCCAATTGACGTTGAGTGGAGAATGGGTGAATGTAGCAAAGTAGGGGGTGAAGGTGAGTGGGGAAAGGAAAGAGAAAGAGAGAGAAAGAGAGAGAGAAAGAGACAGAAAGCAGGAAAGGTAAGAGACATAAAAAGAAGCGGTCTTTCTCGTCTTTTCTTGAGTGGGTGTGCTTCTTGTTGTCGAGAGGCCAACAGCCGATCTTGGAGTATAAAAACATTAAACTTGTGAGCGGCAAGCTGGGATATGTTTATGCCGAATGAGAAATGAATAGAGTGCCCAGCCCTATAATCTTTGCCACTAAAAATATTCATTCGGACGCAAAGGAACGCATAGGGGGGGAGGCAAAGACAACGAGTAATGACAGACTCTGAGGGTCTTTTTTTCATGCATACCTTCACACATGCACAGCCTATTTCCATCTTTTTTTCCTGTTATTCCCTCAACTTGGACCTCTCTGCCATGTTGCCAAGTCCATGAGAAACAAAAGAACGTTGGAAAAAAAACCACAAGTAGTCGATTCTTCATGTCGTGGATGTAGGATCAATGATAAGGCTTTCTCTTCATATCCATGCCTTCCCCCCCCCCTCTTTCCCCTAGTTTCTTGCTTTGCACCTGAGGTGACATGAATGAACAGACAATATCCAGGAGCATTGTGTTTCTGAATGAAATAGAAACCGAGCTCCGGGTTTCGTCTTGATTTTCCCATGTCGTCTTGTTATTCTTACACTTGCGCCAAACCCTCAATTCCTCGAAAATCCTGTTGCGCCTTCTCTTTGCTATGCTAATTAAAACATGAAGATGATGGCAACGGGCAAAAGACAATAGCCTAATAGATACTATGGCGAGATGCACAGTCTTGCACACCGTGATGGGCGGTGTGTGTGTCTGTCGGTGTGTTGTGTCAGTGTGTCAGTGTGTCAGCGCGGGGGGTCGGCCGTGGTTGTTTGGTCCACTTGTGCAGTGACCAAAGGGCGAGCAGCAATCTACAAATCACTCCTTTTTTTCTTCTTCTTCTTCCCCCCCAACACCCAACCCAAATACCACCCACTTCCACCTCGCCCTTCCTCCCACCTCTCCATCCATATCATTTCTTCATTTCATTTTTTTTCATTTCTTCATTTCGCTGTTCTTTTGACTGATTACATTTACATTTGCAATTCCCTGCCGCTGCAAAACGTTGGCTCTCTTTTCCTCACAATCATTCCCTTGTTCGCTGCAGTCTATTTCATTCTCACGCATTTTTATTTTCTTACTTTTTATATATCCTCTTATTAGCTTGTTTCGCTTCTTTCCTTTCCTTCTTTCTGTAGGCAGTGAATCATCCCACATTCGCCCCACCTTGGTTGCCCACTCCTTCTTACTCACCCATCCACGCCTATTCTCTCAATTCTCATTCTCTCATTTGTGCACACTTTCCCTTGCTTGGTCACTACATCTACCTCCGGAGGGTGCTCAACAATGTCCCGTACATCTAATCAGGACAATCACATTCACACCAATCATAATCAGGAAACAGACGAACCCAACTCAAGTCCCACTACTGCCATCTCCGCCGCCACTGCCAACACCGTTGCAATTGAACATTACGACTCTTCTTACACAACTACGGCAGACATACTCCCCCGCCCTCGAAAACAGTCGGGCGACAGCAACAACTACAACAACCATCTCAACAATAGCGTTCGCAGCCGACGAGAAGCAATAGCCCTGGACGGATTGATGTTTGATTCAGGATCGCTGCAGGACTTGGCCCAGGTCCAGGAGGTAATGCGTCAAACACGACTAATTGAGTGCCAGAGCAAATTGCATTCTTCCGTTCCCCACTCCTCCACATGTCACATTGGAACCATTCCCTGTTACCCGTTGGTTCGCTATTACTTTTCTGAATCAAAATGTGCATCACGGAACCTTCTTACATGTAATTTACCCAACAACGGCGAATGGTGATGGGAAGAGTGGGAAAGTTGGAGCTGTTGATTTGTTTGGTGCTGTCCCGCGTCCTTTTCCTTCTATTTCGCACGCGATGCCTTTGATTACGATTCAGCGTGCATGTCATTGCATATCATCCTTAACCCAATCCAGATCTCAGTCTCTCTATCCTGGTGATAACGAGCTGGGTTGACCCACGAACCAACAACAACACCATTATCTACTTTGGCTCTGGGGTGCTATACATTACGGAGAAGATGGACAAACCGAACAAACGAACAGACCATGGGACAGACAAAGCACCCCACTCTCAACGTCAATGCACTCATACGCATACATTGCCCAAACACAAACTTGGACTAAACAGACACTACTGGAACATCGGACTCGACTGAAGGGGAAGGAGGGGGTTTGTATATATATGTGTGTGTGTGTGTGTGTGTGTGTTAGTGTTGGTGGATGGCCATCATGAGGACTTTTTTTTTATTGTTTTCCCTGTTCAGTTGCCACACTCTTTTTTTTCCACTGATTTTAAAGGCAATCAATCCATCTATCTTTTTTTCCTTCCTTCCCTTCCTCCTTTCCTCCCTTCCTTCCTTCACTATCTCTTCGCTATCCGTACACTTACCAGCCTCTACCTTCCACTCACTCTCTTCTCCACGTCGCTCTCTTATCCTCACTCTGGTCTCTTGTTTTGCTTCATCCCTCCTTCCTTCCATCCATCACTTCTTGTTTCGTGTTTGCTCCAGAGACTCATTCACCCACTTTGCGACCAAGGCAGAGCCCAGCTGAACTGTAATCGAATTGCAATTTGATATATCGCTTACCTCCCTCTTTCAGCAATTTCTTACCCCCCAATACGATACATAAACACACACACACGAAGGCTGGTTGATGGGTGATGGATGATGGGGTTATGAGTTATGAATTATGAGTTACCAGGGCGAGTACAAAGGAACTCTTGGAAGGACGCCCTCCAAAATCAACTCGCGCTAAAAAAGAAGCCAACAACAATCATAGCAACAACCAAAAAAAAAAAAAAAAAAAAAAAACCAGGTCGAGAGCATGCGTGTGTTCCGGTTGTTTGCTGTTGTTTTGTATTCTTGTCTCTTGTTACCGATCAACACAATCAACATGCAAAACGCAGTACACAATACAAACCGCCACCTTTGTCTGCTGTCCCCCACCCTTTCGTCACTCGCCACTCCAAACAATTTCTCTGTGTGCCTTCGTTTATATTAACGCAAAGTACTCTTCGTCCCTCAACAAATGTACACAGACAAGGTCCGCCACTGATCCAGAACCAATGACTACCCAGCAAAAAACTCTTTCGACGTTGTCCTCGTCCTCATCCTCATCTGACTCCTCCGGCTCCGAGCCTTCAGATCCACAGGTGTTGAGACCTCCCGTTACTCTTGGACGATCTATCTCTGGCTCAAATCGGCGAAGTGTGTTCCTAGGACATGGCGACGAGGAAAGTGCGTCCTCTCGAGTACCAAACCCAAACGACGATCAAGAAGACATGAAGGAAGTGGAGATCGAGACCGAGGATCCTTCCCATCTGTTTTGGGTAAGTGTTCAACAAAAGTCAATTATTTCTTGGTGTAATGGGGCGCCTTTCGTTTTGTTGCTGATGCTCGTTTTGTTGCACTGTCCTCCTTAGGTTCCTTTCCATCTGCACCCAGAGATTGCACCAAACGAGTACAACAAATGGCTGTCAAAGCACGGAGTCGACTCGAACGAGGCCACTGGCTTACCCTCATCTCGCAGCCCTTCAGTCACTCGCCGCAAGTCAGTCCTTTCGGCTCTCTACAACCCCGACGACGACACAGAGGATCGCCCTAGCAAACCCCCAAAGATCGAAGAGAAGAACGAGGAAAGCGCTGAGCATGACTTTTTGTCCGGCGTGTTTTCAATGCCGCTGGAGCAGATGGGCGAACCTCCGCTTAAGACCAAGACATCATTGCGTCGTAGCGTCAGCTTGTCTGTACAGTCTCCTACTCGTATGTGATATTCTTGGCCCAATGGAGAAGGAGGAGGGAAAATCGCAACTATGGACAAAGGCAAGGATAACTGACACAATTATTTTTACTGTCACTCCTTGCTTAGGCGAGCATTTTTCGGTCGACCTGGTATCAGAAGACCTCAAGAGTGCAAAGCGGCCCGGCGGATTGGAGAGAGGCGGTCTATCGCTGCTTAGACGCAGTGCCAGGACTAAGATTCGCAGGAACTCAACAGCCTCAAACGACACAAGGAACGATGTGTCACGTTTACGACAGACTGTAGACATCAATGGCGAGTATCCAGCCGTCTCTCTGGTCGATCCAGGCCCATTGCCTCTGCCATCGAGCACGCCACCATCGAGTGTTGCCAGCTCAACTAACCCAACCAGCCCAACCAGCCCAACCAGCCCAGCCAGCCCAGCCAGTCCAACCGAAAACAAAGCAAAGAAGGAAGGCGAGACACAGCCATTGAAACGATTTGTGTCAACTCTCCGGGATTCTTCCAAGCCTACAATCACGACTTATATCGAGCCGCACCTCTTGGAGCAGCAGCGCAAGGAACTCGAGGAAGAAAGTAATATGGAAAAAGACGAGTCGAGTGAGACACCTTCATTCCGGATCAGTGCCCCAGGGAAGCTTGAGAACGCGATCCCTCGGCCATCGCAGAATTCTGATAATGGCGACCGCAAGGACAAAGCTGAGCAGCCTGACAATTTCACCATCAGTTACCCAATTCCTCCACCTGTCAAATTAAGCCAAAACTTACTCCAGCAACCATCCCAGTCATCGCCACACCCCGCACCATCGCAACACCAAGGACCTAAGAAGCAAACTCACCCACCCTCGACTCCCAATCACTCCAAAAAGCCATCCACCTGGTCCTGGTTGTGGGGCAAAGAAAAGGGAGCAGAAAAGAGTATCGAGCCCCAGTCTGGCACTGCGGGCTCTTCTAAATCTGTGACACCTTCACATCCGTCTCACGCCGATGTCAATACCCAGGGAGCCACATCATTTGAAGTCACGGCCAAGAAGCAATCTACTCTGTCCATGTTGTTTTCCAGGAATGGCAAGGCGTCAAAAGCACAGGCAACTACAGCTGACAGTAGTCACACCGCAACTATGGGATACTCGGGACAAACCTCGTCTTCGTCGTCGTCTTCTTCAGACAAGCCAAAGTACTCCAACTACAACCGTCTGCCAATCCATATTGAGCGAGCCATCTACCGACTCTCTCATGTTAAATTAGCCAACCCTCGACGCCCACTTCACGAGCAAGTTTTGATTTCGAATATGATGTTCTGGTACCTTGGCGTCATCCAACAGCAGCAAGTGCTTCAGCAACAAGCGGATCTACAGCAACAGCAGCAACTCGAACATCAAATGCTACAGAAGCAACGGGGCCAGGATTCAGGGAAATCCGAGGGCAAGGATGCAAAGTCTAAATCCAAGCCCAAGAAGAAAAAGAGCCAAAAGAAAAAGAATGGCTCCCGAGGTTCATCTAAAAGCGAGAGGGTCGTGAAGGGCCCAGAATATGAACAGCAACAGCAACAATATCAATACCAGTCCCAACAACTACAACAACAACAGCAGCAGCAGCAGCAGCAGCAGCAGCAGCAGCAGCAACAACAACAAGAACAACTACAACAACAACTGCTGCAGCAGCAGCACGTACAGCAGCCACGGCAGGCAGGCTCCAGTATACCAGTGCCAAGCGCTGACTCGGACTATGACGAGGAGAGCATGATGGGCGGTACAGTTGACTACTCTGACTCTTACGAGGACTCTGACGGCGACGAGTGCTCGGCACAACAACAACGCGTGGGCTCCCGATCTGATACCCTTTCCACGCTCTCTATAAAGTCGGCTGAGGAAGAAGACGATGTCCCGCTGGCCCACTACCAAAATATCCAGCAGACTGTTCCCGTATAGCTTTCTAGTGTTGTTTCTCTTTTGTTCTTACAAGTAAAATATACGCAAAAAGTTCAGGCATATGCTTTTGTTGGAAGCTCAGCTAACTTTTTTTTAATCATGGGATAGAAAGCCATAAAGTCTCTGAATAAAGATGACGCCATCGATTGACGGTTGAGCTTTGTTCACACACACACACACACACACACACACACACACACACACAAAAAAAAAAAAAAAAAAAAAAAAAAAAAAAAAAAAAGCAACGTGCGACAAGATGACATAGATAATTGATTTTAACGGCTGGAGTTGAAACTGTTTCAATACGGTACCAGAATCCATGATTTCATCTGAATCTCTTCAAGAAATTCCTAGTTGGTCCAGTGGTCAGGATTTGTCGCTCTCACCGACAAGGCCCGGGTTCGATCCCCGGACTGGGAATTTATCTTTTGTCGCTGATCTTCGAACCATTGGCATTGAGGGCACTTTTTTATTAGGCTACTTGACAACCCTCTTAATTTCCGTAACACCTTTTTGCCTTAACATCTCCATAGCGTCTTGTTTTTATTCTTGCTCTTCAATTCAAAGAGTTAGCGTCTCTTACCATCATCATGATGCAAAAAAACGACATTTTCGACAACAGCGCTTCCATGAACACTTCTGAGACTACACAAGTAATGCTACAAGAGAGAGCGAAGGCTTGTAAGTCGCTCTAAAGAGTTTTGTCCTTCCTCTGCACGTTTTTGACTCCCAAGAAAAAAGTGTGTTACATGGACTTGGCACTGATATTGAGCGGGTTGTCAAATAAAAAAGAACAACCTAGGTTGTCAAGTATATTCCCCTTTTTTATTTGCTCCGCATCCGTTCCGGTTCCCTTGCAGTCGGGCGGCTAGATGCTTTGTCTTCCCCGAATCTACTGATTCGTGTAGTAAATGGTGTCAAGGTTCAGTCAGTTGGCCAGATTCCTGCGCTAGTTCGCATAAGCGACATGGATCTGGAAGTGACAGGATGGCCATAAACCTGGACGAATATGTGCTGGGGACAGATCCCACCGAGCCGGTGTTAGGAAGATATCATTTCAGTCCTCACTGACGCAGGATACTCACACAACAGTGATATGCACTGGTTTGGTGGCGAAATTTACTCTGAGTCGTTTCAACAATTGAGTGACTCTTTTTTTTCTTCCTCCTTGTCATCACCACCAATGTTTTCAGCCTGCTCCAGTCAACGCGCGAGGCTTGTGTTTGTGCAGAGAATACCTACAACGCCCCGCTCTTCTTTCTCCACCTTTTCTATTTCCTCTTTTGCTATTTCTTCTTCCTCCTCCTCCACAAACGTCCCCACAAACACATTTCGCACATTCAAAATGACCTCATTGATTGAACAAGCCAAGCAGAAGGCCGCCTTCCAGGCCGTGGATGAGCATGTGCTCCCCCACCATCGCGTCATTGGTGTAGGATCAGGATCGACAGTTGTCCATGTTGTCGCTCGTCTTCTCCAGCGCGATCCAGCACTGAATGCCAAGACCGTCTTTGTCCCCACCAGCTTCCAGTCTCGCGGACTCTTGCTCGACGGTGGCCTCACCGTTGGTGACGTTGAGCAGTAAGTGTTTTGTAGTTGGGGTCGCTGAGCCATTGTCGATCTTTTGTGAAGCAACTTTATCTGAACAACGACAAACTTCCTCTCTTTCCCTTCCTCTCTTTCCCTTCCTTTCCTTCCCTTCCTTCCAGGTACTCTGAGATCGATGTCACTATCGATGGTGCCGACGAGGTCGACTCTGCCTTGAACGCCATCAAGGGCGGCGGTGCTGCCCACTTGCAGGAGAAGGTCGTTGCCGAGGCTGCCAAGAAGTTTGTCATTGTTGCTGACTACCGTAAGGACTCCAAGGTCCTCGGAGAGCAGGTAAAGTAGCCTGTTCATGGAGTAGCTTCTTTTTATTGTTTTTGTTTTTGTTTATGTATCTTCCCCGCAGGGAGTCAGTCATAAGCGCGTGCAAATGACCGAAGATACTCTCGGGGTTTGAAGATTTTTTTTGAAGTGACTTGGTTCCTCCATGTTCGGAAGGTCTAATTAAAGGTCTGGCGACCCTGCTTTTTTTTTTTTTTTTTTTTTCTCACAACAAACAGTGGACTCAGGGAGTGCCCGTTGAGGTTGTTCCTTTCGCCTGGAGAGCTGTGATGAAGAAATTGCAGGCATTGGGATCCAAGGATGCCAAGCTCCGCATGGCTGTTAAGAAAGCTGGACCTGTTGTCACTGACAACGGCAACTTCTTAATTGATGCACCCTTTGGTTTGATCCACGACCCTGCCAAGCTCCTCAAGGATGTCAAGCTGATCACCGGTGTGGTTGAGGTTGGTTTGTTCTGCAACATGGCCGAAATTGCCTACTTTGGCAATGAGGACGGATCTGTCACCATCCGTGCCAAGTAGAAAGAGAGAGACAGCAGAAGAGAGTGATGAAGTCCCCATTGGACAAATGTAGATATAAAACAACAATTAAATAACAGTACCTCAGCGATTTGTCGATGCTCTGAGATTTCGTTCTTCACACGCAACATGGAACTGTTTGTTCCATTCGCAGTCACACAATCAACAGCAGCGGTAGGGTCGCGCGCATAAAAAAATGATTCAGATCAATTCTCTCTCTCTCTTTTTTTTTTTTTTTTTTTTTTTCTTCGTCAATCCATTTCGCACCACATCCGACCACTTGTTTTCATTCCACACACACACACGCACACATTCTCGCTCATCTCTCCTTCCTTCCACTCCACTCCACTCTTCTCTCATTCAAATACACACATACACTCTATCACCGCACAATACCATAAATCAGACACACACGCACGCTCCCTAAACGTCTGCCCACCTCTTTGACCAAACCACTCTTTCAACTCGCATTTCTCACGCATTCTTTTTTCTTTTCATCTTTTTGCATTCACCCCCAGTATTTTTAGTTCTCTCTTTGTACATTTTCAACCTTTATTCTTGTTTCCTTTCCCTCATTCTTACCTCTGATCCACAGCACACAGCCCTTCATTTTTCCATTTCTTTTTCCATTTCTTTTCAAACACAATCAATCATGGCTCAGAACGATAATCTCGCAGTGCCCTCGGGCGACAACAAATACGTCACCGTGTTCAACGATCCCGTCAACTTCAACGCCAAGCACCCTCTCCACAACTCATGGACCCTCTGGTTCGATAACCCCGGCAAGAAATCAAACGCCAACAACTGGGAACAGTCCCTTAAAGAGCTCATCACCTTTGACACTGTCGAGGATTTCTGGGGGTAAGATATTGTTCCTCCCAACGTTTTGTGAGATTCTTTTTTTTGTTTGGTTTGATATGGGAGTGACTCGACTCGAGATTGATAGGGATTCATCGCTAGACACAAGAAGGATAAAAACCATGGCTGCATGATCTTCTTTCGCTGCTCTGTCGGGAGCCTCGGAACGAAGTTTGGACCAGATTAGAGACCTTTCCTACAATATGCAAGGCTTTTTTTTTTTACTGTGTTTTGCTTGATTCTTGTTGGAACTGCGGCCGATTTGATATTTTCCAAGTTGCCCTTTTTTTTTTTGGCCAATGCGCAATAACGAGAAAACAAGAGAGAGAAGTTAAACAGACACAATGCGAAGAGAGAGGGTGATGGGCGAGGAAGAAGGTGACCGAGTCATTTTTGTTGGAAACTAACCTTCTTCCCCCCCTCCACCTTTTGTGTACTCTATGACCTCTTAGTGTCTACAACAACATCATGAAGACCTGCGACCTGTCCATCAGCTCAAACTACCATCTGTTCAAGCAGGGGATCAAGCCCATGTGGGAGGACCCTGCCAACAAGAACGGAGGCAAGTGGAGCATCCAGCTGCCTCGTAACAAGACCATGAGCGACATTGACAACATTTGGCTCTACACTGTAAGTCTTTTTGGCTTTGTGGCCTTGTTGTCCTCCCTTTTTTTCTTATTTTCTTTTTCGACTACGTGGAGACATTTGGAACTCATATGATTTGCTTGTTATGTTTTGCACTTCCTGATTAGATGTTGGCCTGCATTGGTGAGGCCTTTGAGCACGCGGACGAGGTCTGCGGAGTTGTCGTTTCGGTCCGCAAGGCCTTTTTCAGGATATCTCTGTGGACCCGCACCTCTGACAACCAGGAGGTCGCCATCAGCATTGGGTAAGAGACGAGGAATATGGGGGTTTTTCTTTTAGAGCAACATTGGGGGCGCTAATGATATGACTTGACGAGAGCGATGGAAGACAAAAGTGTCCTAACCTGAACTCTTGATTGCCTTTGTTGTGACATAGACGCACTCTCAAGAAGTCGGCCAACATTGACGGCACCCTTGAGTTCCAGAGCCACAACGACTCGTCCAAGATCCAGGGCAAAGCATGGACCGTCTAAAGAAACGGGGATCATAAAAAAGTGGGACACCCTTTTCCTTCTTTCACCAAAAAAGAGCTTCCCAGAGGAAGCACATTTTTTACGGAAAAACAAACAAAGCAACAAAAAGACGTTAAAACGGATACAACCAACACCCCCCCCCCCCCTTCCTCATCAGCAAAATAGCTTACCCAAAAAAAAAAAAAAAAAAAAAAAACAACAACAACAACAACCACAACCAGGACCACGACCATTGACACTGCGAACCAATACATCAATCGACGAAACAAGAATACAAGTTCGAAGGAAGAAACACCCCAAGGAAGACCGATGTGATCTGGGCGGATCGTCGTCTCGTTCGACTACATCCACCAACTCGAAGACGTTTTCCTTTCCGCTTCTTCGCGACCTTGCCTCAGGCCCTTTCGACTATTAGCAGGTGTCATTTTGCATCGTTGTTCACAAATAAATAAATAAAAAATACACATCAAAAACTATTGTCAGTGTTTATTTTCTGGTTTTCGGTGCTGGAGACTTAGTGTGAGGGAGGGGTAGTTTTTCAGTTTTTGTGGCTTGCCCTTGGATCACGTTGCTTGTCCCAGGAGGGCTGGATGATGGTGTGAAGAGGAGGAAGGGAAAGGAAATCCGTATCCAAGAAAATCTCCCTCCTTACAATTCCAATCCGGGTGCGTCGTCATCGTCTGAAAAGGACGCAATAGAACTGTCGTCCTCCGATGAGCTCTCGTCCGTGGCAGCGTCGGCAGCCTCTTTTGTGGCGTATCTGTTCACATAATCTAGTTGTGATGCAAGCAGGCGGACGGGACAATAAGAGATATTAGACGGGAATCCACGCATCGGGAAGCGTCCACTCCAAGTCATGGCAGGCATAAAAGAATCCAAGCATCATCCTGCTGAGGTATTGTTACCTTTTACTTTTGTTTCATAACCCGCGGCATCGCGCATCAACATGGCAGCTGCCTCGCCATTCAGGGGGTCTGTTGGGTTAGGGTACCTCAACAGCTGTGGCAGGAAGACTTCGAAAATGTTGATCATGTCTATGCAAAGAAACAGGGAAAAGAAGCCCGTAATTGTTAGTTTTTCAAGGGTGCACAGTAGGCCAAAACCAATGAGAATGGATGACCATCATTGCTGAGGGAAAGCAGGCTGGAAAAAGGGCATAAAAAAGGAGTGCAGGCGCTTTCGCAATCGTCGCTTTGCATCCCTGACTACAAAACACCAATGATCCATGGTGCGAGAGAAGGAAATACAGAAGGCCAAAGGCAAAGTATCCTGCACCAAAGGAAAATAGGCGGAAGAAAACATTGAAGGAGGGTTGGACAAAAACATACCAAACATTGGACTCCAGGTCTGGTTGATCACATCCAAGCACACAGATCCGCTCCTATTAATCCACAAAAAGCCAAGGGAAGAAAAAATTATTAGTAACCACAGACAAACATAGCATATACGAGCGACAAGTACCCGAAATGCAAAGCACGGACAGGAAAGCACAACATAATTTCGCACAAGAACAAGAAAGCAGCGACTTACAGCTCATCAATGTTGGGGTGGAAGATCTTGTTCATAAAACCGATCGAGGGCGATTTGTAAGGGTACTGATCTGGCAGCTCGACGTGGACTTTCCACACGCCTCCAGTAAAGGGAGCTAAGTCATTTGGATGAAAAGTTGCGTCAGAAACACGGGAACAAGCATGGTGATGGGTCTGAGCCAAATAAAATGCCGCAAAGGTTCAAAAAAAAAAGGAAAAAGAAAGAAGAAAAGCAATTCGTACTGTCTGCTGGTCCATGGAATCGGACGTAAAACTCTTGCATGTTGTCGTTCACCAGAGTCACTTCATAGTCGCTCATCAGCCTAGGTTTTTTTGGTTCACAAAGGCAGAAAGCCATTGTCAGCAAGTAAAGGAATGACAGGCAGAGGAAGCGGTACATTTGTTGACCTTTGTTAGTTAGCGAATGGCATGCCAAAATAAAAATACGACTTACAACTTCATGACATCTGTCTCGATTCTTCGGCGTGGCGACGACATGTTTTTCTTTTATGTCTCTTTGACCGTGTGGCGTACTTAGTCCGAGTCTTGTTCAGCGGGTTGATGAGGTTGGCGGTGACGGCGTCTTGATGCTGTTCTAGTGGAAAGTTGAAAATGTAAAATGCAAAAAAAATTAGAAACGAAGAAAAAGGGAGGCAGTCTTGTGACATCGCGCTCATTTTTCGTCAATTACGAAGGGCCAATCATGTTCTTCCGTTTGGCGGTGCACGGTGCAAGAGATCCGAAATGGAAGCTTAGTTCAAAAAGGTGCCCTGCGTTGTCCAACCGCGCTGCAAGCACACAGCACGGCTAGCCATAAGAGTAGCCAAAGTTCACTCTTCCGAGCAAGATCTGCGCGAGGCATATTTAAGGATGTGCGAAGGGAAAAGCAAGAAAAAAAAAGCACGTAGTTTTATTTTCTCTCTCTTTCTTTTTATTTTGAGAATAAAATCTTTCGGATATTGCTTTAGTTGGCGGCACGGCGACGGTCGCGCTCCTCAGCAATGGTGAGCTTGACTCCCTTGTTCTTGGGGAGAGAGACCCAGGGCTTGTTACCCTCACCAATGACGAAAACGTTGGAGAGACGGGTAGCGAACTGGCGGTCGAGGACATCCTTGATGTGGACGATGTCGAAACCTCCGACGTGACGCTCACGGTGGGTGATGACACCGACACGGCCAGTGTTGCGACCACCGGTGACCATGGCGACGTTACCGACCTCGAACTTGATGAACTCGTTGAACTTGCCGGACTCCAAGTCGAGCTTGATGGTGTCGTTGACCTTGATCAAGGGATCGGGGTAGCGAAGGGTGCGACCGTCGTGGGTGACGACGAAGGGGATACCCTTGGCACCGAGCTGGACCTTCTTGACCTTGCACAACTTGTACTGGGCCTCCTCGGCGGTGATACGGTGGACGGTGAAGCGACCCTTGGTATCGTAGACGAGACGGAAGTTCTCGCCGGTCTTCTCAATGGTGATGGCATCCATGAATCCAGCGGGGTAGGTGGAGTCAGTGCGGACCTTACCGTCAACCTTGACGAGACGCTGCATAAGGATGGACTGGACCTCCTTGCCGTTAAGAGCGTACTTGAGACGGTTGCGGATCAAGATGACCAAGGGCAAGCACTCACGGAGCTTGTGGGGACCAGCGGTGGGGCGGGGGGCCTAAAGTGTGTCCAAAAAAAACGACAAGAGATAATGTGAGCTTCGTCGCTTCTTTTTTTTTGTCTGTCATGTAGAGTTTGTGTTTCAAGCGCTCCCAAAGTCCTCCAACTGCAAAAGTGCCGGAGGCGTATGTTGTTGATACCGACAAGGTTTTGTCGACTGGTGAGGATGTATAATGCTTCTAGCGCTTTGTTTGACGATTGTTGTCCCACTGCAAAATGTGGTGTAGACTGGTTCTGTTGAAGTATATGGCTCGACTGTTGACGCTTGTGTTGTTCATTTCTGTTGCGTTATATGGTCGGTAGTTTGTTGTGACAAAGAGTCTGTGCCTCCACAAGGTGGTTGAACTACCGTGTGCCATTTAGTGGCGAGCGTCCTCAATACATGGTGCTTGGTATCACCCTGGTAGCCTCCTTTTAGTGTCTGGTCCAGTCTATGCTGTGCTATTGTTATGGGCGAACGAAGCACAGGGTGCTCTGATTGCTCGGTTTTGCTTCATTCCTTTGTCTGGTTGTGATTGGTTGCTCCTCGACGTTCCCGAGATCCTGCGAAAAGTTATTTCGTAACAAAACATACATAGGTGCCGGTAAGCTTGTCAAGCATCCAGTGCTTGGGGGCGTTGAGACGCTTCAAGTGCTTCTTAGGACCACGAGCCTATAAATCAAAAGTACAAAGATGTTAGTGGGGTCCTCAATTGATGTGATGCCATCCCAGGTCTATTTTTGCGCCTTGGTTTCTTAGATCTCTAGTTCCCCCTCCCCTACTCGATTCATATCCGAGGCTGATGCTCACAGAAGCGATTGTTGATGATTTCTGTAGAAGGGTGTTGGGTTCATCCTGCAAAATCAAAGTTCATCCTGACGCCTCATGCTGCTGATTTTGCCTTGGCTCTCTCATTCCTCCCCCATGAGGATGCATCATCAGTATTTTTCCTGACTTGAGTGGTATGTCCTTGGGCTCTCTATCCTCCAGGTCGGATCCCGCGTATCGGTCATGACGAGTGTTTGTGATGGATCGATGGATGGCTATCTTCGTTGCAGGTCGCATCCGCCGAAGGGGGTCCTATCCACCACTTGATTTTCCAACCCGCCCGTTTCCACTAGCGTGACTTCTCATCAAGTCTCACCATGATGAAAAAATGAAAGAGGGAGCAACTGGGTGGGGCATCTCCGCCATGATATTCAGAGAAATTTAGTTTGGATACCCTTAAGTGCACTCAATATGCTCGCTTATCTGAACGCGACAAAACGGAAAGCAGCCAAAAAAAAAAAAAAGGATGATCGTTATGAACCGCAAACAAATATTAAAAAAAAAGATATTCTTGTGTATTAAATGACAAGAATGGGTATATCAACTTTCACTAGTTTCGGATGACAGGACGTGGAAGAGAAGCCAACTTGGGTGTCTTGAGCTGGTGTTGATACTGTGGATCCAGCTGCCTTTCTTCTTCCGGTGATTGCTGATGTTGTCGCTGTTGCCGCTGTTCCTGCAGCAGTTCCATCTGTCTCTCTTGCCAGAGCTTTTGCTGTTCCCGGTTCATCTTGTACGGCATGGGAGACAGGTCTTGCAGCGAGATCGGCGAAGACTGTCCATGGTTTGGCCCTCCGGACCTTGCTGGAGGGAGAGGGAACACATTGGTAAATATGGTGTCACTCTCTGCAACTGCCGGCGATGGCACTTTGCGGCGGTTTCTGGGTGTAGGCATGGGGGGTGTGGACGCCGTGGCCAGTACGGCAGTTGCAGGGCTGCTACTGCTGCCGGAATCTCTGTATTCGACTTTGTAGGAGCCAGAGTCGCGGTACTCGCTCCTGTTAAAGCCTGGTGATGGCGGTGATAGAGTGGCCACACTCTGTGGAACCCCATCAGAAGACGGCATACGCGGAGTAGAAGTTGCAGTCTTCTTCCTCCTCGTCTTGGAAGATGATGAATGAGTGCGGCGGTGAGAGCGCGAGGCATTCGTGGGACTTGTGGGTGAGATGTCGGCGTTGGACGCCGCGGGAGAAGTTGGCACTGAGTGTGATGTCGAGGATGCAGAGTGCGAAGGCCGTCGCGAACGATGAGTGCGTTCTGATGATGAACCATCTCGTTGATGACTCCTCTGCGTTGTATCTGCATGCTGAACTGGCCTATTGTCACTCTGTCCAGACCAGGACCCTCTTGGAGAGTCGGTTGAGGATCGTGAAGCTACCGTTGGCTGGTAGGGGTTCTCGTCTGCAGTTCCTTGGCGGTGAAGTGGTTGGCGATCGTCATAGTCATCAGGAACAGCGACCTTGTAAACTGATACCTTCCTGCTAGGTGACTGTGGAACCGAAGGTGGCGATTGATATGTGTGCTGAGGATACTTGATCGCACCGGTTGTGTATGCAGAAGGGACAACAGGGGTCGGTGGCATGAGCGAAGGCGAGTCAACCAAATAGATCCCAGATTGAACTGGGAAGAGAGAAATATGGCTTGCGGATCCATCCGAGTACACAGAATAGGAACTGGCCTGCCGCGAGGGAACATGATGCGATTTCGGCTTAGAGCTATGCTGTACGACGCTATGGCGGCTGGAACGGTGTTGAGAATAAGGATATGTTTTTGCGGCTGGATCCACAGTCCTTAAGGTGGCATTGCTGCGTGTTTGATGCTTGGTCGACTGGGGACTCGAGGAATTGCGGACAAGTGGGGCGTTGGTGCTCTTATCCTCCATGTTCATCATGTTGATCATTGCCTGCTTGTTATCGCGATCCTCAGTTCCCGACAAAGTGCCGAGTTTCAAGGGCAAGAGTTTTGTAGAGCGTCTCCGCCTGTACACAAACAATCCAAGGACAGCCAGAAGCACCAGCACACCGGCGACAGCGCCCCCAATAATGGCGGGACTCAATCCACTTTTTGCCCCGTTTCCATTTGGAGCGTCGGCCAGTGCTGGCCCTGACCAGGTGCCAGAAATAATGTCAAAGGAGTGAATGTTGTTGGATGGTCCTGATGGTGACGTCCCTCCATACACAATGATTTTACTGCTGACACTGGCGGCTGACTGTCCCGACAGGAAGACTGGTGACGGGCCAGTTACGGGTGACTGGACCAGCTTGTAATTAAAGCTTCGTGGATCTATTGACATGACTGAAATAAGCCCTGCGGGACTCTATAAGGTACAGGCGATCATGAGAGACGATGATATGTAAGCCAACCTTAGGTACTCCACATAAAAAAACGTAGTCCATTCCTCGTATAAATGTACATCTTTTGCGTTGCTCCAGAGTGTAAACATAAGAAAAAAATACCTTGTCGACCACAAAAGCGGAAAAACCAGAGGCGAGCGGGATCGCATCTTGGGTAACAACCAGGCTGTTCATGTTCACAGCATTGACCTTGGTAAGGTTGAGCAAGGATTCTGTGGAGGTAAGGTTGCGGTCAAGTTTTTTGTTTCCCACTGCCTGATAGGCAGTACCGGCAGATCCAGACTGGTCAAAAGAGAAAAGAAAGCCGTTCCCAAAGTTGGCAATGTCTTGTGCAATCGCTCCCACAGTGAATAGTGGTTCAGAGCCCGGCATCAGGCTGTGGTTGAGGAAAGGAGGGAGGGAGGGAGAATAGAAAATGGAGTGGAATGGTGGAAAGCGAGAGAGAGAGAGATACATAGATATAAATTAATTAGAGAGATGGACACAACGTGAGGATGCGGATGAGGTTGAGGACGAGGTTGAGGATCAAGCGCAGAGCATCGAGGAAAGAGTAAGGAAAGAGATGACGGATCGGGGTATTATGCATGGTTGTCGTTGAATTGTTCTTCCTTGAAAAACACGTTTCAAGCTCAAATGCGACCCAAGAAAAGGTTGTTGCTCTGAAAACTTACTCTTGTGGCCCAGCGTCGATTCTTGCTCCCGCTCGAACGCCCCTCCAGGAGGCTGTTCCACCCGTCGATGTAGTTCTCGCCACAAACCAGTTCCAGCCGTTGGTTGATCCGACCAGCGAGAACAGTTTGGGACTCTGGTAGTTAAGTGTGGACGCTGTTGTCGTCTCGACAGGACTCACCCAGGTACCATTTGGGTAAAATTGGACCTGCAGGTTGTTGGTTGCACCAAATTGTAGGATGTTGATGGGGTAGCTTGGAGAGGGTGCGTTCCCTGCATAGGAATAGCATCCCAGGTTGGACTGTGCGTCCCATCCGGAAGGTGTAGAGGTTGCTGAGATGAGTGTTGAAGTGGGTGCAAGGGCGTTGGTGAGGTCGATGGCATGGGCCTCCAAACGACCTGAATTGACGCCAAAGAGGACAGGGTTCCCTGCGTTGTCGGCGGCGATACACGAAAAGGAGAACGTTGGAAGAGTGCTCATGACGGGTGGTGATGTCGTGAAAGAGGTTAGGGTCGAGGTAAGACTGAAGGCGAGATATTAGGCGGTGTCCTGCGATGATGATGGCATTCGTAATGCTATCTTAACAAGTCAACGCTTGGTGTAAAAGGGAGAAAGGACCTGAGGCGTGCGGATGGAGAGGAGGAGGAGGACGAGTGAAGGGTGGAGACAGAAGGAGTGTCGCAAGAGGAAGATGAAGGCAGGAAGGAGGAGAAGATGGAAAGAAAAGGGAAGGAAGGAATGGAAAAAAGGAAGGCGTGGATGGACCAACGGGCGGAAGGTGAACGGATATGCGGATGCACAGGTGGTTGAGGAAGGAAGAGAAAGAAAGGAAAAGAAAAAAAAAGAGAGTTCATTTCGCAAAAAAAAAAAAGAGCCATTGTCCTAAAGCAGAGCAGAGCAAAAGCAGAGCAAAAGCAGAGCAAAAGCAGAGCAAGGGCCCCATCCCACACTCACAGTCGACAGACAGGCCAAAATCACAGGCACTCTAACCAGTCTATTCCCTTTAAAGTGCACAATTGTGCTTGTTTGGTGCTAGGCCGGAGACAGGCCCTGGAGTGGACTCTTTTTTTTTTACCTTGTCTTCTCCTGGTCTGCAGGAAACCAGAGTCTGGTGAAAATTGGGCGTGTCTATCACAATGTGAGAGTTATTCCTACCGTTCAAATAACACAGCATCAGGGTGGTAGCCTTGGGTGTTTGTGTTGACAACAGGCGACACGATTGGTGCTTGATAATCGACAATTGCACACCGAAGTGGAAGTCGTCCATTTCTTGTTTGTGTCCAACCGCCAGGGGGTAAACGAAACACACAACCCGTTGATGCGAACATTTCGTAGCGCATTCACTTGGAGGCAGTGTAGTCCAATTTCAGGCACACACACACACATACATGTTCAGGCGTCATTTCGGAGGCATGCAGTTCTCGGAGTCCCAGAGTCCCAGACCTCAGCTGCATGTCTCGTTGCTCCCGCGGATGAAGCCCATTCCATACTTTGGAGTTGCCTAAGCGGTTTTGGCTTTTGGAAAGGGATCTCTCTTTTCGATTTTCAATTCCGCACTCAGTTGTCAGGTCAAAGGTGCTCTCATGTTTTTTTTTCTGTTCTTTTCTCTCTTTGTGTGGTGTCTTTTGCTACTTTGCCTGTTTTCTTTCTCTCCACCCATGCATAAATCTCCTTGTCCTACCATGCACCCACCTATCACCCATCACATCGCCGCCTGTCCTTCGCCCATCTCCATTTCTTCCCCCTTGTCTTAAAAAAGAGGCTCAACAACGCAGCACTTGTTGTCCCTGCGCTCCGCCCCGTCTTCGTCGAGTTTCCTGGTCCTGTCGATAATTGTTCTGCGCGGCAAAAATATTCCCACACAAACAATGGCAGTCAAATGTGAGTCGGAAATCTGTTATTATGTGTAGAAAACGTGGTCATGTCTCCGTTCACTGTTGTCTATTTCTGCGCTCAAATTCCTCTCGAGACATCATCGGCTTGGATACTTGAGGAGGAAAGAACTGGGGATTCATTGGCATGCCTAATAGTTGATCATGGTATACAAATAAAAAGAGCATAGCGTCAGTACGAGCAATCTTTCTTGTCGAGTTCACTTCGATTTTCCAATGCAATTTGCCAGTAGGTGGGTTCGCTTACCTTGGTGAGGCATGCCACTCATGGGATGGCCATAGTTATTGGGGACAAAGTGGTTAGGGCCTGGGCCAGGTCCCATGCCAGGCATAGGGCGAGGTGGGCCTCCAGGACCACGGTGCATAAGCATCTCCACTGGATTCATGGGGAACATACCCGGGTGCATGGGGTGGCCTCCAAAGGGCGGTGGCATGCCCACAAACTGTGAAGGATGAGGAGGCATAAAGTCGCCTGGTCCACTGACGTGCATCTGTTGGCTGAACGGCATCTGCTGACCAAACTGGGGTGGCATATCTTGGGTCGGGCGCTGCATCGGCACTCCGTTAAAGAACGGTGGCTCATTCTCCATCAAATGGTTGTGCACTCCTACTGGCGAGGGAACATTGTTGGGATACATGCCCAGGCGAGGATCCATGACAGGCGAGTGCATTCCAGGTCCTTGAGTATAGGGTCCAAAGTTCTTGTTCAAATGAGGCTGAAGCATAGGTTGGTGCGGCTGAGGAGGCTGAGGAGGCTGAAGAGGCTGTTGCTGTGGGATGGGTACAGGTTGCTGTGAAGGTACGCTTGCTTGCGCGTTGAACTGGCGAGGGCTATGAATCGAAGGTGAGGAGAGGGATGGGCTAGCACCTCCGTTGACGCTTGTACCGTTTGAATTCGAGACAGAGAGAGGTCTGATCAAAGGGGATCCGGTCTTTTGTCCGTCAGTCTTACCGCTCAATTGGCGGTACACAGAGGTTGGGATGCCGCCTCCAAAGGCAACCTGAACTGGGCGAGAAGCAGGTCTGGTGTCTGACGAAGTGGAAGGTGTTGGGGAGGCGATGGCTGCAGTGGTGACAGGAGCAGTGGTGGATGTGGGTGCGGATTCGTGTGACTGTTCTCCATTGGTCAGAGGTAGCTGGGATGAGGAGGCCCGTGAGTCTACAGCTGGCGTCTTTGTTGGTGTGTCGACAGGGGCGGATTTAGTCTGGATGGCAATAATCGAGGGATCCTGCAAAGCCGTTGCTCCAAAAGAAGTTTCCAAAGTTGGTTTTCCTGCACTAGACGGGGGATGTGACATGGGCTGAGACGAGGTTGGGCTGAGAGGAGTTGAGGGGCCAGAGTTACCGACGGGAGCCTGATTGGAATAGTTGGTAAAGTGTTAGTAGGAGCAAGTTTCGAGACATCATACCACCATAAGTGAACGCGACTAGAGCATACCTTGGAAAGAGCTGCCATAATCTTTTGGAATGCAAAGGCATCTTCTGATCGCGAATCGTTTTCGGATCTGGTTGGTGATACGGGTGATTTGGCGGCAGTCATTGATTGCAAGATTTCAGCTTCTGAAGGCATGCGTCCAAGTGGCGGCGGTGGAGCTGCCGAAGACGCAGCAGGCGCATGTGACCGGAAGAGCTGATCCAGTGAGAGCTGCTTTCCAGGTTGTTCACCAAGCATCTGACTTCCTTGGTCGAATTCTTTGACGGGCTCTGGTTCATCCTCTGCAAAGAAGCGAGCAAACCGTGAACCGTCGGCCTTGCGGGCTGGCTTGGTTTGCGCAGATTCCTCCATCGCTGCAGCCGAAGAGGTGTGCTGTGAGAAGAATTTGTCGAAAGCTGACGTCGATTCAAAGGGTTTAGTAAGGTCGATTGCTCCAGGGCTGAAGAACATGTCGATGTCTTGGATAGGTTCGTTGGTAAGGTGCAGAGAGCGAACAGACTTTCCGATGCCCAAGAGATCTTTATCCAGAGCTGCCTTATCGTCTTCGCTTTGATCCACTTGACCCGATTGGACATTGGGAGATCGCCATGAGGAACTGCTGTCAGCTCGCGACGGCACCTTAGAGTCCGGTCTTTCGCGAACATGGCCACCATTCTCCTTCTCCCTCTCTCTTCGCTCGTGCTCCTTCATACGCGCCTTCCAAGCTTGAATGTCATCGACAAACGCCTGGGGGGCTTCGCCTCCTTCCTCATCCTTGATGCCCTCAGAATCAGGGTTGTAGTTCATCCACTCTGGCGCATCTGAGCGCTGTTGGATGCGTGACGCCGGTCCACTTCCATGTCCGCCTCCGATTCCGCCTGCGCCTCCACTTCCGTTTCCATTGCTGCTTCCAGTGTTACTCAACAGTGGGTTGGGTGTCGACAGAAATTGCCCAGCGGGCTTCGAAGAGGAGCCAAACTTCGAAGTAGTTCCTGATGTGATTGAAGATTGTCGTGAGCCTAAAAGTGTCAAGAGGTAAAACTGTTTAGTCTATATTGTTACATATCGACAGGATGTGAATCTCGACCGATGTAAAAACTGTTCACGCACCTGTCAATCCGGAGCCTGATCGGGAAGCATCTGGGCGTCTGCGATCCATTCCGCTCAAGAGGCCTGTGATGTCCTTTGGGGTCACCTTTGGAAGTAGCTTGTGAGAGGAAAGTTTCTCAATGGTATCGCGTCCAAATCCATGTTCTAATGCACTGGGTGGTCCACGAGGGGTACGAGTTTCTCTTGGAGCCTAGAGAGCAAGCAAATGCCATGTGAGGCGGACGCTTCAGAAAATTGAAGGCCTCAAGCATACATTAAAGGTTGTGGTGCTTACATCCAAGGCTTTCTTGAACCCTGAGAGACCGTCGTCGGATCTCTTCATTCCTCCCAAGGACGACGAGGCAAAGCTCATCTTTGGAGGTCCAAGTACGATGCGATCTATTCATAAAACAACAAGAGTCAAACACCAAATTTGTCAGAAAAGGAGTCGACCATGTTCAAGATATTTAAGCACCCATTGTTTCGAGACACTGCTCAGCTACTATTGCTGCTTCTCCAACAACGAGCCTAGCCGCCTTGCGTATTCACAAAAAGTCCAGTGGAAACTTACCAGACATCGATTTACTAAGGGAAGCACAGAAATGGATAAACACCAAGAGTACGTCAGTTTCAAGGCTTTCACAGATGGGGGGGAGGGGGGGTCGCCAATCACTGTTCGATCTGTTGGATACAAGGCTAAGGTCATACCTATTGTTATTCTTGCGGGTTGAGTTGTTAAACTCTTGCTCTTCCTTGACGATTTCACTGTGTGAGAGAAAAAATAAGGTCAGTTCCCGTGGTGCCTGACACTGTGTCGAATGCACATCGGCCAATACAATACTCCCAAAGTCGTACCCGAACCAGACGCTGGTGGGAGGAAGAGCGGTAGGTCTTTCAACCAGAGGACTCTTGGCGCATGCCAACAGGAATTCTTGGGAGTACCGAATTACAGTCTTGTCGCCCTTGTCACCATTGGTGCTCACTGCATTTGTGTCAGACTTTGAGCTCATTGTTTGAATACGAGACCACGAGGCTGATTTCTTCTGTCTTGAAATGAAAAGTGATGTAATAGTGGTTTTCAAAGAGGAAAGCGAATGGAGAGGTATCTGTTAGCCGTCTGTCTGCGTAACAATGGGAGATTGCCTGTCATCTTCTTGTCACTTTGTCTCCCTTTCAAAGTGGATCTAATCGCGAAACCAAGTGGTGTCCAATGCAATGGAGTCAAAAACAGGGGGGAACAGACAAAGGAAGAGGGGTGTAATGTGGGCAGACTGCATCCACAAGAATGAAGGGAGGCCCATCCTTCCACAGTGAATGCAGTGGCACTGTCTTCTGCTGTAATTCGCCGTTTTTGATGTTTCCCAGCCTTGTGCTTTGTGCTGTCATGCGTTGAGGACGAGTGATGTTGTTGCTTGTGGCATATCTTGCTGGTACTCATGGCTGGGCTTTAATGGGATGAACGGTGGAGAAACGCCTTACTTTTGTTCTTTCTTTGGTGTGCTCTGTGTTTTCTGGTGGGGTTCTTGTAGCTTTCTTTCTTTTCGGTTGGTGGTTGGAAGTCTTGTCGACGCTGGTGATGCCCAATGTAGATTGTTGATGGAGATGTTGAGAGAAGCATTTTCATAGCCAGCTCATCAAAAAAGTTTCGTGTCAAGGCCTTGACCCTTAAGAACATAGAAATGTGCACCACACAACGTCCGCGCACCCCATGAACGATAAAGCAAGAGAGTCTGAGCAAATAGAATGGCGAATAGACAGTTTAGTAGACATGGCCCCAAGATATACAAGCGCCTACGACGCAAGGGCCCAGGGGGACACATAGGAGAAGCCCTTGAACATGTCTTGCTCCACATTGTCCAGCCGATAGTCTGTTGGGGTTTCGCCGGGTGCCTCACTGGTGAACTCAGAGTCAAAGTTGGACACATCGCGATCCGAAGTGATTTTTGGGAGAAACGGTGGCCGGATTCGCTTATGGTACACGTCATCAAAGTTAACGTTTCGGAAATAAGCATGCGCTTTGATTTCTTCCGCATCTGTGGGTCCCGCCCCCAGTCGGAGGCTGGGCACTTTGACAAGGAGCTGACAAGAGAGGAAAGTAGTGTTAGATGCTTGCTTACAAGAGGAGAAACAACACTAAAAAGAGAGAAAGTGCATGCTGACTAGTCTTACCGATTGCAGCAGTGCCTGCTCATGGCGACCGAACCCTTGAGGATACATTGGCTCATCTTCCAAAATCGAGTCATAGATATCATCCTCTTCCTCGCCAGAGAAGGGCGCGCGACCCAACAGCATCTCGTACATCAAAACACCAAAGGCCCACCAGTCTACAGCACGGTCGTATGGCTGTTCCTCCAGAATCTCGGGTGCCATAAACTCGGGAGTGCCGCAAATAGTCCTAGTGGTCGCGCCGAAGGACATGTTCTCTTTGCACAGACCATAGTCAGCGATCTTGATGTGGCCATCCGTTGTCAGCAGAATGTTATCCAGTTTGAGATCACTATGGGTAAGATACAACAAATTATTAGTAAATGGGCCATCATTGTTGCTTGCGACTGAAAAAAAGCCTGTGACAGCATGGCTTACCGGTAGACAATGTTGTTCTCATGAAAGTACTGCAAGGCCAAAAGCACCTCACAGCCATAAAACTTGGCGCGGTGATCTCCAAAGCGCTTGTCCTTTTGAATGTGCATCATCAAGTCTCCTCCACGTACGTACTCCATCACAAAGTAGAGGCGAGTGTCCGTCTGGAAGCAAGAGTGTAGCGTCGTCAAGAAAGGATGGCGTTCCTTGTTTGCCACTTGGTATATTCTCTTCTCAGATCGCGCACTATGTAGAGAAGTAGACTGTTCGCATTATCTTCTTTGGGGAGTATACTGAAAGCCAAACATAAACTTACCTCTCGATTTCGTCTTGTTTGACAATGGATTCCTTCTTGAGGACCTTGATGGCAAAAAGTTCGCCTGCTTTCTTCTTGTCTTCAGCTAGCATGACCTTGCCAAAGTTACCCTTGCCAAGAACTGCCAAAAAGTGAAAATCGTTCAACCCGTACTTGCGCATCGGCTTGGCTGATTGTTTGTTCACGATCTTCAAAGTGGGCATATGGGCTGTCGGCATCACCAAAGGTCGCTGGTCCATATGTGGGGTGACTGGAGGTGTGCGATTCTTCTTTTCCTGCTCTTGACGCAGCTGCTCGAGACGAGCTTGTTCATTACGGAACTTGTCTTCCAAAGCTGGGATCTCGGGCACTGGGCGTTGAGGACGCTCTGATACCGTCTGTTGGTGTTGCTGTTGTGCTTGCACCTGTTGTTGCTGTTGTTGTTGCTGTAGCTGCAGCTGCAGCTGTTGTTGCTTGAATTGCTGCTGTTCTACCTGCTGTTGCAACATCTGCTGTTGCTGTTGCTGTTGCTTTTGTTGCTGCAACATCTGCTGTTGTTGCTCTTGCAAGCGCTGCTGTTCAAGCAAACGCTGTTGCTCCATTTTCCGCTGATGGTGTTGCTGCTGCTGCTCATACTCGTACTGCCCATGTATCTGTTGTTGGATTTGCATCTGTTCCATTTGTTGCTGAAGTCGCTGCTGGTTGTAGTCTGATCCTTGCAAACTTGCCTGTTGTGGACGGCTGTCGGGCCTGGTAGGAAGAGGAGGTTGCTCGCTGTAGCTACTTTGGTACGCCGGCCTTTGCGGTTCGACCTTTGGCCCTGGGGGTAGAGATTCATACGACGTAGATTTGGCTGGCCTTACAGGAGTCTGATTGAAGCGTGTCTTTTGGTTGCGGCGCCTGATTTCCTCCATGAGTTTGTTGGCCGTCTCAGCTGGCATGCCACAATGGTTCGGGACAAGATCGCTGCACCCATCATGGGCCACAACGGGACATTCTAATATTGCGCGTCAAGATAAACATCGTCAGTACGTGGAAAGGGTCAGTAAGAACCCACACAGCTCTTTCCACCAAGTTGCTGTCACTCACCTGTACACTTTTTGTGACGACGACCAAATGTAAGCATATGTCCACAATGTGAACACCACGTAGGTGAGAGATTCGTGAAGGTTTCAAAACGATGCGGGATACGATGGTTGAGCTTGGCCTCATCTGGATCCTCGACACCTTTTGATGAGATGCATTTGATGAATACTTTTTCCGCGCATTTTTGGTGGCATGTGAACTTGCAGTCTAGCAAAAGTGAAGACGAGAAAATTTTGGTCAGTATTCTCGAGTCCGAGTACTATTTGAAACGAGAACTGATGTAATACCTTCACACTGAGCGCCTCTCCCTGTAAACAGCTCTGCGCAGAGTGCACAGCACATGATCTGGAAGAACTTTTGTGACACAAACTTGTGGCCCTGGATTTCGCGGATCTCGTCCTTGCGCTTGCGAACAGCTCCTTGACGCCCCAGCTTTGATGGTCGTTTGCGAATAGCCACGTCTTTAACTAATAATCGATACAACACAAATGTCGGTTAACGGTGAGTACTGTGCACCTCAACCTGAGCCAATAGTTCCACTCCCCGAAAGAGACATACCAAAGTTGAACTTCAAGCTGATCTGACCGACAGGTTCCAGATCCCACCACGACTCGATCCCTTCAACACCATTGACTGGATTGTCGCCCAAAGGTCCAGTCCCTGGTCGAATGGATGGTGTCCTTGTCGCCAAATCCTGGATATTGGCTGCTGCCCAAGCTGCGTCATTGTCGGCTTCCTGTTTTTTCCTGCGCAAATCCTCCACCAAGTCTGAGATCTTGAGCCAAAACATGCCGATAGGGATGGCGACATGATCGGGCTTGTCGTACACTGCAATTTCAATTTCGCTCGCCTTGGTCACCGATACTTCAAACTCTTCGTTCCAGCGGATACCATTGGGTCCATTGCGAGCCATCCTAGTCTTTGCCCGTGGAGAGCCATCGATTTTGACTACTGCCATCGATTCAGCCGGTCTAGAACTGCGTGTGGGTGCGTTGTTCTGATGCTTGATTCCGCTGATTCGTACATGGAGAACGCCGGTCATTGGTCTTCTCAGAGCGGCGCCGGGGGCGGTTGTAATATCATCCTCTATTGATGTTGATAAGTTATAGTTATGACCTTTTTTTTTGAAGTGAAAATTTTCAAATACACGTTGTCTAGTGCTTACCTTGGCCTGGGATGTAGAGTCCTTGATATTTTTGGAGAGCGCGTTTCAGCAGTACGACTCTCTCACTGCTCTCTGTATTTCCGTCCTTCGCAGACATGCCCAGTTGTTCCAGTCTTTCTGAAGCTACTTTGACTTTCTTCTCAATGTCCAGCTTGTAAGCCAGCTCACGCAGCTTATATGTAACCTTCTTGGTCGTGATGGGTGTAGGTGCCTTCAAGAGGTCTATTCGAGGTAGAACCTAAGCATTAGTGGGTGGACAAAGGCGCTTACTACCCCTTCTTCGTGAGATTCGCCATATCCACATCCTTACCAACAGTTGAAAGTGGTCTCTGAGAAATAAAGTCGTCGGGGTAATGTGAGCTGGAGTTAGATGGCTTCCTGCTGGGTGTCAGGGTGCGAGAGTCTGAAGAGTAGGCAGTGCGGGCTGAAATGGATCCTGAGACTGAAGGAGGTCCATTCTTAAAGCTGGGGAGTGTGATGGGTATGTGCGTCCGAGGGACTTTTGGCGAGTTCTCATGTATCTTGAGCTGGAGCTTGTCGAACTCGTTCTGAAAGTAGCTGATCCTTTGGTCGGACTCCTCCAACGAGGCATCGCACGCCGCTTTGCCCGCGTCGCTCTTTTGGATTCCCCGTAGCTTGAGGGTCGCATTTTTTATATCTTTTTCTTTCTGTAGGCGGTTTCGGAGGTCCTCCAGTCTTTGGTCGTCGCTCATCTCCTACACATAGAAAAAGTTTGTTGCATGATGTAAGCGTCCAGAGAGAAGTGACAATGATACTAACAGACAGAAAGACTGGTGTAGTTCATACTTTTTTGTCTTCCATTTGAGTGTAGTTCTTCATGAATAAGTTATTGTCGGCGGTTTCGTGATTAGATGGGGTTGGCAAATAACAGTGTGTGGGAGAGGAGACCTGAGGCGAGACAAAGTAAGGGTCTTTTTTAGCTTTTCGGCGAACCAGGAACTTGTTTCTCGCACGTGACACGGATTGTTCTTTTTCAAAAAAACAACTCTTCCGTTTAACCTTCGCCCAACACTTTCACAACCATGCTCTCCTCGACTCGGCATGGACTGCTGAACACAGCATGCCGTCTCATTGCAGCCAACACAAGAACTCAATCCGCACAGCTGTTGAGGCTGCTGAATGCAACCCCCATTCACATTCCACTCCATTTGACTCGATCCTCAGTCCCCTTGATTTCTAGGGCAGCTTTTTCGTCGTCACACAACAGCTTCAGTAGCTCGCTCGCACCAACGTCGGACCGTCACAGCTCCGTATCTCCAGACGGAGCTGTTCATATCACAACTCCAAATGTCGTTGGACTAGATAAAGTCACTCTCAAGCTTATGCGCGACCATGTCCAGCAGACCCCTCAACCACCCTCCAAGGCCTATGTTACCTTGTCGTTTTATCAGTTTCGCCCGATCAACGCAGACGATCTGGTCAAGATCCAGTACTACTTCTTGAACGACCTTCGAGAAATGGATGTTGTAGGGCGGATCTATGTGTCAGCTGAAGGTATCAATGCCCAAGTAAGCTGTCCCAAGCATCGAGTCGAGGAGTTCAAGAAATACTACTCGACCCACTGGCCTATTTTTGACAAGATCCGCTTCAACCCTGCCATGTCCGAAGGCAAGGCATTCAAAAAACTTCATGTCAGGATAAAAGGACAGGTAAGGGCCATCAACTTTTAACTTTTTGTACGATGGTAGATTGACAGTACCATCTCGTTGCTAACGGCTTCTTCTTTGCCATGGTATATCAGCTGGTTGCGGATGGAATCGACAACAGCACCTTCGATCTGTACAATGAACCTACCTATCTGACCCCAGAAGAATGGCACAACGAGCTCTCATCTTTGTCTAAACCCCCTATTCTGATCGATATGCGAAACCACTATGAAAGGTATGAAGACACGTTTCAAGATGCAGCAAGTGTCCGTTCATAGCTGTATCTAACTATTGGTTTCTTTTCTCTTCTAGTTCCATTGGCCATTTTGAGAACTCGATTCGACCCGATGTTACGACTTTTAAAGAAAACATTGACGCAATGCTAGACATTTGCAAAGGCAAGGAGGACCAGGACATCTACATGTACTGCACTGGTGGGATCCGATGCACTCGTTCTGGCGCACTGTTGAAGTCGAACGGGTTCAAATCGGTCAAGATGCTCCAGGGAGGAGTCACTGCGTACGGCCGCTATATTCAAGATCAAACAGCAGTAGAGGCGGTAGATACAGCGACATCGCCCAAGAAGGTTTCCTCCATCTACAAGGGCAAGAACTTCACTTTCGACAAGCGTCTCGGGGAACCCATCACAGACGAGGTCCTAGCCAAATGCCACATTTGTGGAACTGCCTGCGACACCTACTGCAACTGCTCAAACATGACATGCAACCTGCTGATGATATCATGCCCGTCCTGCCTTGCCAAGCACGAGGGCACTTGTGGATCTGGATCTTGTGTCGACATGGTGCGCACCATGAACGACAGGCAGAAGGAGATCGAGAAGCTGTATCCAGGCATGAAGGCGCGTCCAGGGGTCAAGCCTATGCATGAACACCGTCTTCGAGTCCGGCCTTCTGTCGTCCTCGACATGCGGAAGAAGAGGGCAGAGGCAAAGCTCTAGCTAGACACGCAAAGCAAAAGATACCGCTCCAGTCCTACGCTCCCTCGAAATCCTCGTCAATGTGATTTGATTGGTCATGTTAAGGGGTGCGTATATGTCATTTTTGCGGGGAGGAACAAAGAAAGGAGAGGATGAATCTCAATTTTCAATTCTTCATCCAACCACCACATTTTTCCAAAACACGCACAAGCAGGTCCTTCGATCTCCATTCAGCCAACAAACCAACCCAAACAACCCTTTTCCCACTCTTTCCACACCGCTCAGCGAAGACAGCAAACCTATCATGGAGGGCATCAATCAGAATTATCTTAGTAATAATAATAATAGTATCATGTCCTTGGGTATGCCCTTGGACAACTTCGCCATGCCCACTATCTCCCGCGTTCAGCAGAACAACGTCCTTGCCATCTGCCACGCTGATGAAGCCAGCAAGGGTGCCACATGCTACGTGTATTCGACCTGTAAGTTCTCTGTTGGTCTGCAGGATACTAGTTATGGGATCATCATTTTCTTTTTTTTCTCAAACTGACTCATTTTCTCTACTCCGTTCTTCATCTTCCTTCCAACAGTGGGAGGCAGTTCGAATTGGTTGCCCTGACGGGGATGTCAATGATTGCGTGACAATGCCCACAGGCTTCAGTGGCAGCAGAACCTGTGGGCAGCGTCGCCAGGCGGGCATCTCGGAGGATGTTTCTTCTTTTGTCAGAGAAATGAAGCAGCAGACCTCAGAGCACGACGATGCCAGCCACCCCACCTCGGAGGAGACCAAGGATGTGAAGATTGATGCAACATTGACGATTACTTCGAACGATTCAAAGAGAAACACCTGGTGCGGTTTCGTATCGGACGGTGCGTTGTTTTTGCGAGGAGATGGCTGGGCCGACATGGATATCCGTGAGGTGAGTTTGACAGTTTAGTTAATTTGGTTGCTTCTTTGACAGTGTTAACAACACGACAACGTTTTTACTGACGCTACTCACCATTCTTGCGGTCTACAGAGTGTAGTTGCTGCACTTGATCTCGCTGAGGAGCAGCTTGGCTGCAACTGCGTCCATCTCTGCCTCGAAAAGAGCAACCCCAACCTCGGTAAGTAGTGAGGGATTTGTTTCTATTTTCACATTTTTTAGAACTCATAAGAATGTTCTGGGCAGTCAAACCTAACTTCATCTATGTCATCTGTTTTGTGTATAGCCAAACTTGTCCGGACCCTGATGTACGCAGGCTTCGAGATGGTCCATCCCGATGTCCTGGGAAACACGGATCCCAAGTACCTTGTCCTCGGCATGGAGGTTTAAAGGACAGAAACCACCCACCCAGCGTTGTTCTCTTTGTTATTATTTGTGCTTTCTTTCTGTCAATTTGATTTTACTCTGCTTGTGTTGCTCCCTGTTCACATTTGCTTTGTTTTTCAGTTTGTTCAAATATTCTTTTTTCTTTGTTCTTAATCACTTTCAATCGATCCTTTCTGCTTTCCCTTTGTAACCCCCCGAGAATACCATAAACATGCAAAAAAGAATAAAAAAAATCGGTAAATAATTTCTTTCTTATGAATGATCGATATTCAGCTTGAGAGTTGAGTCCAGATGACGAGATGTGGAAATCTCGAGGTTGTTGACAGGGGTTTTGAGGTGGGCGAAGCATGCTTGTTTTGGGCCATGCCGTTGGAGAAAGAAACAGGTAAGCGATGCGCGATCGAGATAGGCGGTGTAACGTCCTGGGAAGGTGGTCTGATGTCATGGTGTCAATGGCTTGATGAGATCCATGCTGCCGATCGTCTTGTTGTCATGGCGCCATGGGCAATTCTTGAGTCAGCACACAGGATGGGACTTAGGGTGTTGGACATCGGAGAAAAGATTGTCAAAATATACAGAGCGGCAAAATTCTTTGGCATCTGCAGTGAATAAGAATTCAGGCGAGGCCGGAAGAAGGAATCGCAACAGCAAAGCAATTGGCCGTACGCGGACACCGTACCCTCATTCCCATACACCACGGACACCATAAACATATATAAAGTCGAGTTCGGTCCACACACTCGATATCTCGTTTCATTTGTATTCCTGCCCTTTCTTCATCTCTTTCTTCTTCTTTACTTCTTGATCCTCTCCATTTTCTTCCCTCTACGCTCCACGCTCCATACTCCACTTTACGTTCTCCACTTTACGTTCTCCCCTTTACATTCTCCCCTTTGAACTTCTTCATATACCAAAATGCCAATTTCCACTTTCACGAAACGACTGTTTGTCTTTGACTTTGACTGGTAATACACCGCAGTATGCATGACACCGACGCATGGCTTCAATCATCATCTAACAGCCAATCCTCAATAAATCAACAGGACTCTAATCGAAGCCGATTCCGACCACTGGATCATGTTCAACCTTGGTAAAGAGTTCTGCGAAGGCAAGGAAGAAGATTTCAAGAAAGTTCAATGGACCGATCTTCAGTAAGTTCCGGCTTCTGGCCTCTGTGTTGATACATAATGAATACCATTCATGTATAGTTAACTTGTTGGCCTCTAATAGGGAAGAGTTGCTAGGCAAGATGTTCAACAAAGGTGTCACTACCCAAGATATTGTCGAGTCATTACAAAAGATCCCTTTCGTATGTGCTGTTGTCTTCAGAATGATTCAACGATTCACACACAACACACAACGACGCCTTTTACTCACCCCCATTGTGCAATCTGCCTTTAGACCCCCGAGATCATTACTGCTTTGCGTCTGATGAAAGCCAATGGTGCTGAGCTCTGCATCATCTCGGACGCCAATACCTTCTATATTGACACTATACTAAAGGCAAGGCAGTAGCCCGATCTACGCTAAAAAAAAAAAAATAATGCTTTCATGATGATGTGATGCATTATGACCGTTTCACTCCTTGGTGATCTAACCAAAAATGAGTGACATTCGCCTAAATTAATTAGTACCATGGCCTGGATCAGCTCTTCACATCCATCATCACCAACCCAGCGCATTTTGATGAGAACGGTCGCCTCCACGTATCACGGTTCCATGGATTGGACAAGCCTCCACATGGCTGTGACAGGCCCTGTGCACCTAATCTGTGCAAAGGTCGAGAGCTTCAAAAGATGATCAACGCCAAAACTTGGGACCAGGTCATTTACATGGGCGATTCAACCAACGATTTTTGTCCCTCCACTCGTCTTCAAAGGTAATATAGTCAATAGACCTTTAGTAGTCAATAGTCGTGTTTGAAAGAGTGAATTATAACCGTTATGTTTTCCCTCATTTTGTATACAGCAAGGACATTGTTCTCGCTCGTAGCAACTTGCTCCTGGATAAAGCCATCAAGGCCAACCCCGAGATGGTCAAAGGCCAGGTCATTTACTGGGATGCGCCACCAGATGTCCTGGCTGCAACGCAGTCAATCTTTAACATCCCTGCGTCCAAGTCGGTACCCGTTCCGGTTGCTTATCCAGTCATGTGCTTGTAAAACATGTCGATCTTTGACCCATTAATACAATTTGTATTTATTTCACGTCCCACCATTCTGTCAGTGTACATGCTCCGCGGGTTGTCCTACACCGTGGCTTAGGCGTGTGTAGCGGTGTGGCAAAGCAGGGGTGGAGGCGGTGAGCAATTGAGCGCAGGTGTTGTCCTCTTTCCATCTGTTTTGCTCCTTCTGCAGTCTGCGGAATAAACGAACAGCCCACCATCCTCTCTGAATAATCTCTTTTTTTCTTCTTCACCTCCCACCCCCATCTCCGCCTTTTCCTCCACCTCTCCTTTCTCCCCTCTCCTCCACTTTTCCCCTCC
>KN042417.1:1999143-2083165 GCA_000739165.1 Podila verticillata NRRL 6337 | reverse complement strand
CAGGGATCGTAAAGATCTGTGCCAGAGCACCGGCGCCTGCACCGATCAACAATTCCATGAGGGTCGAGATGGCGACTCCTGCGGGCTGTCGGTTGATGTATCCCGATCGGATGAAGGTGTACCAGTAGAAATAAGCAAAATTCTGAGAGGCTGTACCCAGCAGTCCAGACAAGAGTCCAGCGTACAGGCCGGGGATGCCCTCGGTTCGGATGATCTTTTGCACGGCGTCGGTGGTGGACTGGTAGACATCTGGATCCAACGAGTTGGCGGCGGATTTTGACCGGACTTGCATACGGGTTTTGATACTAAGGATGTTTGGACGATTTTTAAAGCAATCGAGTTTAGTCATACTTTTTGGGTGACGGTGAGAGATGGTGGGCTGTTTCTTTAGGGTATCCATCGCCGTGATTGTTTGTGGGAGCTCATCGTATTCGGTAAAGCGACAACATATAGAAACATCTCTTGGCAAGATATCGCGATCATGTACAATATGAGAAACAGGTAAAGCCACTACGAGCGGGAGCTGAAGGTGAACGTACATGTCGAGAGGGTAGGTGCATGTCAATGCGAACATGGCTCCACCAGTGCCTGCAATGGCATGACCGAATGGAGAGAGCTTAGAACCGCCAGCCATTACGTTTTTGTTGTCTTTCTTGGACGCGCTTTGAGTGTCGTTGAACGTCTTTACGCAATACAAGGAGAAAGAACGTAGATGGGAGGTGGCGTTGACAAATGAAAGGTTGTAATGGAGAAGAAATGTCACAAGAATGAGAAAAAGGGGAGCAAGGAAAAGAGCAAGATAAACTCTGTGCCCAGTGAAATGATCGCCAGTAGTTCGATCTCCTCCCATCACTTCTTACCCCGCACTTGATCGAGATTTTTTTTTGCCACGGACTTTATCAAATTTTTGTCACATGATGGTCCAACCGTCGTTTTCGTGACGAACATGCCATGGGCACTTAGGACGGAGCTGGTGCAAGTGAGCCGAAACAGAACAGAGAAGTCCACTATGTTAATAAGCTACCATAGTTGGATATCGCACTACCCATGCTCTGCGGACGATATTATTTGTGCATCAGATGACGCTAAGTGAAAACAACAATCTTGGATTATCATGGCTGATTGGCAAGGACTGACAAAGTCATCAACTCCACGCTTCTATGCCTCTATTCCGCAAGAGATCGGAACAAATCAACACCAAAACAAAACAAATTGAACAACAAAGGAACTAAAGACGAGCAAGAAAAGATAACAAATCTCGACTCTAGTTAATGTAATCAAATGCCAAATGCCATATTTTTATTCAGGTCATGGGTAAAAACAACAGACAAAGGGGAATGCTGACCTAAGTGAAGTATTTGAAGAAGAGATATTGCTAGCTGCTACATATCATTCATTGGATGAGACGCGTTGAGGAGGTAACCTCGTCTGGTCGGAAGCCAAGGCTATGAGCGTGTTGGCTGCAAAGAGTGTTGGTAGTGATGGCGCTTCTTGAATGGTGGACATTGGGATATTCACTGGTGGATAGCCTGAAGGAAAGTTGTGGGCCGTAGCCGAGGTGTTTGGAGAGAGTGGAGGTGAGTGCGGTTGGTATTGTAAAAGTTGTTGGAGGTAGGGTGCCGGCGTCGAGTCGAATGGATGAGGCGTAAGTGTCTGGTAGGGTTGACAAGCTCTCGAAGGACTTGAGGGCGTTGAGCTGATTGTAGACGTGTCGTAGCCAACGTTCCTTGGAGCCGCTAGTGGCAGTTGTGTAGTGTATTGCAACTCAAGCGGTACTGGCGCAAGATGTGAAGTGGGTGAGGTTGGAGAGGTGGATCGAGAAGGGGACATCGAAGAGCTTTGTGAGTTTGAGTTGGATCCTACGGGCTCCAAGCCCGCATAGGACCTCAGGCGATGGATCTCGGCGATGGCACAACGTAACGTTGTAATGGAGTTGGACTTTACAGGGGGTCGCTTTCCTGGTGCGTCGTTATCGAGAGGCGATTCAGATAATGTGCTAGTTGACATGGGTGCCGGACTGTGAAGAGAGGTATATGAAGGCTGGGGCGATGAAGTTGAAATGGAGTCCATCTCGGACTCTCGGACAAGGTTGGACAACTCAGCTAATAGCTGGTTCATGGTGTCTCGCCGCTGTCGTTCGTCGAGGATATGGTTGGCTCTTCGTTTTTCGAGTGCGGTCAGGCGAGCAATTGAGTCCACGTTCTTTCTGTTGAGGACGTTGACTCCATGAATTCGAAAAACGTTTTTTGTTGCAGGGGTCGAGGGTGCAGAGTCAGGATTTGATGCAGTCATGGCGGTGTGATTACTTCTTCTCTTTGCTGAGAAATAGGAACTGGACGGATGTTGCAGAAAACGTAAGTATAAAAGCAAGTGTTGGAGTGTTATGTATTGAGGCCAAGAGACCGAAGGCTCAAGATGCAAAATGAAAAGTGAAGGGCAAATATGGGGTATGGGAAGGATATGGGCAGAAAATGAAGGAATAAAAGAGAAAAACGAAAGGGGAGGAAGCAGAAAATGCAAAATCGAGTGACGGCCCACAGACGAAGGTTTAGTGGGAAATGCTTGCTTGACCCCTTTCCTTCGTTTTACTCCACAGACACATCGACACACGCATACACATACATACTCACACATACTTACACCACAATCATCGACCCACTCAGACAACGACACAACATCGTGGCTCTGTGTGCCAAAATGACAACAATAACATCAACAACAAAAAATACTCCCACAGTGGGCACGGCAAGGCAAGGCAAGGCAAGGCAAGGACGCTGATAAAGCAGATGTGAGAAACAACAGAAGAGAGCTAAAAGGAAGGGGATGAGGCTCTGGAGAGTGGTACTGCTCGCTTATGAATGAGAACAAAAAAAAAAAAAATGAGGCGAGCTGAACTAAGAAAGAATTCACAGACGCCCAAAAGTAAGGTTCAACCGCATGATTTTTTATCAGAAGGATCAATATTCTATTTGCAAAGGACAATGTTGAGACAAGTCGCTCCCCAGTTTTTGTCTCTTTTTCTTTTGCTCTTTTTTTCTTTTTCTCTTGCTTCTTAATCCCTCCTTTGCTCCTGCTTGCCTTCTTTATACGCCACCACACTTGTTTCTTACCTGAGGTGTTCTCTGATGAACAAGCGACCGCATGGATGTTCCTATATTTCTTCTTTTTGAAAAGGAGGACACGATCTTTCTTATCAGCGACTTCATTTCCAAGGGTGGCCATCACAAAAGAAGGGGCAAGCGGGTCCTTTACCCATATTTGTTTATCAGCTTGCATCAGTCGCTCGCTCTTATTTTGTATTTTCCTTCTTGTACCTGCTAAAAGCTCATTATCAGGTTGATCTAAGGAACCAAACAAGTGCTCAACAAGAGAGGGGGGAAGACAAGCCTACTTCAATTGTTCACCATCGAACCTCGGTTGGAGCTGTGAGTATGTGCTCTGAAAGTTTGTTCGCCCTTTGGTTACTCGTCCAACTTTTGAAGCGCGGTTTATGAGCGTCCGGAGGCGAGAACTTGTTGACCAGGCCAGACCATAGTCTTGTAACACAGCGAGGTCAAGAGAGAAGGGGTCAAGTATCTATTTCGGTCAATCCGAAAAAAAATGCTCATTGCGCCACTTTTTTATCTGCAGCATGGCGTACATCAGCAACAACAACAACAAAATAAAAAAAAAATCTCCAAGAACAATCTCCCATCCATCTGCATGAGTGATTGAGAATCATAGAAGCGCCGGAAAAGGGGTCGAGACTCAAGAATTAGTCTCGGCTGTCGAGAAGACAAATAAGAAGTTAGATACTAGTAACAGCAGAGATGCTCCGGATTCTAGATACTGGCACCTCAACACGTACATGTATTGTTGTGTTTTGTTGAAGCATGGATTACCCATGGAGAAATCAACTCCAAAAGAAGTCGTGTTTATTTTTTTGTATTATCTCGTGTTGATTCTTGTACGTGTCACACGGAGCAAAAAAAAAAAAAAAAAAAAAAAGGACTTTGTGTCCGTGTGCATTTCAAAGAGTGAAAGAGAGAGAGAGAGAGAAAGGCAAGTCCGAACTTCGAAGGGAAGAGAGAGAGTGAGACAGAGGGACACGCGTGGTTGAGCCCAATTTATCATGTTATCGCAAAAAGTCTAATATCTCCCATCCAGGTCATCCAAGGCCGAGTCTGGTAAGAAACCCTTCTTCTTCTTGTGCTCAAGAGGATGAGTAGCACTTCTGTTGTGCTTTCAAAACAAAGCCACGCAACCCTGGCTACATCGACATCTGGCTCTCTTTGGTGCTGATACTCGTTCAGTTTGAGCATTGAAACCGTTACCATGTTGGTCGATATGTATCAACTATGCAATATACAAAGTCCTACAGGTGCAGTGAGTTGAGTGACATGACTCTGAGTCTCAAATATCTCCTTCCTATTGCATTGCCTTGATCGAATAAAGTCAAGTGGGGGCAAAGCGAGGACGGGTAGAACTGCGAACTACGTAGTGTTTCCGCAACTCGAGCTGGACCGAGCATCGTTTGAATATATGCCTTATTCCTGTTGAGAAAGGGTATTCGTTTCTTGTCGCCTGTTTTCTAGGTGGAATTGATTACCACGATGGTATCCTGGTAGTTCTTTATCGGTGACTGCCATGATCACAGACCGGATGTACCGAGAGAAGTCGAGGTCGTTTCCGAGGAAGAAAGGTAAAACTTACAAAATGATCTCGGAGGAAGGAGACGCATTTTTTTTTCATGCACATAACTCTGTCCAGGCTCCATGGAATATTTTCTTCACCTTCACTTGTGTTTGAGAGTTTTTTTTTGTTCTTGGCATGTTGACAAGGCAACGCAGGAGCGGCTTTGTGCACACAGTTGGACAGAGATCTCTTATCGTGCGTCTCTGTGCCTTGATCGCCGGCTACAGCCCAAGAAGTATTACCCAACTCTCATACCAAAAAGTTCGGAGAGTTGCCTGGACCACCCATGCGGAACGTTCGAAAATGACCCCTTTACCCTCACGAGAGTCTCGAGACCATTCATTTAAATGAAGCATAAATATGTCATTTCACGCCACTTTTGGTTGAAACCTTATGGAGAATCGTATGCAACCGTCTTTCAATCATCTCTTGGATTCCCCAAATATGGAGGAAGACAAGGTGCAGTTATTTTTTTTTATTTTCTCCGCCATCAGAGTATACAAAGTAGACAAGAATTCAAGAAAAACATCAATGCTAACGAGGGGAGCCATTTCTTTCCTCTTTCCTCATCCCTCTGCCACTGTGGACTGTGGGTGATTTTGGCCTTTGTTGATTTGTTGACACATTCACTCTGTTGCACACGCACGAGAGACAGAGAGAGACAAAGGGGAAGGAGTCTCAAACCTTGATCAAGCCTGATTGTGTAACTGAACTCTAACCTTATTACGGTTGTCTCCAGCCAATCGATGAGCGCCTATCGTGTTATGACCTCCACCCCACCAGCTGACTTTGCTCCTTTTGCGTCGTGGTTTGTTTCTGTTCAGCCAGCACCTTTTCGTCTGATTCTTCCTCCACACACACACACACACATACACACACTCGCAGACTCATCAACACGCCAAACAGAAAAAACACCCATTGGGATTGGTCCCTCTTTGTTTTCCTGCTTTTCTTGTCTTTTCTTTTCTTCATTGTTCCAATGTTTGTTTGGTTGTTCACAAAGATCATGCAAAAAGATGGTTGATAAAAAACCAAGTTGGACTATGGTGTCTTGTCCCGCACTGTACAACAAACAAATCCACTCTGTACTTTTCACTCTCACCCCTTATGTCCTATGTTGATAGCATATCTTGTCGCAAACACGACACTCTTTGCTTTTGTCGCTGTTGTTGTTGTTGTTGAAATAAAACCAAATGCCGAACGAAGAGAAGAGTAGACTAACTATCGTGACTAGTTCTAGTGCAGTCCATGTACGGTACTCATGTTGATATACGCCATGCCATGTCTCGCCTCGTTACTCAAAACATGCACCTGGTTCTCCATGCCTTGTTATCTTTTTATCATCTGGAAAATCAGGGAAACATCCGAACACATGTAAACAACAAAGAACCATAAAGAAAGCAAGTGAGCAAGGAAAGGACAAAAAAAATCTATAATCGATGGAAGGATGATGGATGGTTCATAGAATTCTCTGTGTTATCTTGTCGAAGCGAAAGCAGGATCAAGAGGTCGAAGTCCTTCAAGGACGACTGATCGTCTTGTGCTCCCATGATGAGCGCTTCTGCAAAGACAAGATCTAAAGATGACTATTCCGACGCAAGGAAGGAACGCGTTCATGCTGCTTTGTCAGTCAGTGTTCATTCCGCTCAAAGCTACAGAAGGACACAGAATGAATGTTCACACACAGCCTTTTTCTTTCTGAACCTTTGTTTTTCGGTAACGTTTTGAGTTTCTAACAAGGCCAACGGACATGCGAGTGCGATTTAATAAGAGTGCGAAATGTGCGAAGGAGAAGGGAGAGAGTGGCACTAGCCAGCGGCATAGTGCACGGCTGAGAATCAAAAGTGCATTTTGTATCCGAGGGAGAGTTTTGCGATATGTGGTCTATGAGCGATGGATTCGATGCCTAATTCCAATAGGCTTTTCGGGCCATTCCGCTTGTTGAGCATCATTGCAGGATTGATTTTTCTCTCTTGTCTCCCGAGTGTATGTGTGAATGAATAGTACGAGGGGCATAAGTCTACTACAGAGAGTGCTCTTTGTTGGCCATTGGCCTGTTATTATCACGCTGAGTTGCCCATAGTCACTATTCGTGTTTACTTTCAACTGGAGTCTCCCCCTCCACGGCCATGATATGACATGTATTCTTTTCGAGAACGATGTTACATGGAAGTTGCGAAGACCAATGGTCGAGATCCATCTTATCTTGTGACCCTTGCGATCTAAAAGAAGCTTTGTCTTTCTTTCTCTTTCACTTATTCATTCATTTGCAAAGCAAAACTGCAGTAATCCTCAAAGAATAAAAACAGATCAAAATAAAACCCAGTCGACTTTCAGGCACCAATTGATATCCTATTCTCTCGCATTTGTGACATTGCCGTGGAAACTGAAACTGCAGCGCGGCTGACTTTTATATCATAGTTAGATGGTTTCCAACCTGGATTTGGGAAACGGTGCCGTGGACAAGACAACAACCTTCCTTCTTTTTGTTCTTGTTGTCGTTGTCGGTTGCCAGTCGAGATGCGAGATTACGGATTGTGTTTTTTCTTTCAAGATTGTTTTGATTGTCCCACCCAGTTAAGCTTTGGTTTCCTTTGTTGTCGTTTGCTTTCGTTCGTTTGTGTAGCCGTGGAAAGCGACATAGGAGCGAGCAAAGGAGACCAGAGATTGAGAGAGAGAGAGAGAGAGAGAGAGATAGAAGAGAGAGAGAGAAGAGAGAGAGAGAGGGAGTTTGAGGGAAGAGAGACAGAGAGAGGGAGGAAGACAATGCAATGCAACAACACCCGCGCCCAGTTGGCGCTTATTTTTCGTTTGTGTGTGTTGTGCGTGTTTGTTTACTCTCTTCTTTGAATGTGTGGTATGTGGATGTGTCGATGTTGGATGTTGCTTACTTTGAGCTGCACAATACACACAAATTGACTAGACTGTTCTCTCTCGACCCATTGAACAAGGTGAGTTGCATGAAGATGGCAATAGAATACCCTTCGCGGAGTGAATGAGCATCCACCCTCCCTCGACCCGACTTAAAGTGCAAAACAAATCGTTACAGAGAGCAAACACACAACAGTCTTTTTTTTATTCTTTCGTTACAGAACGCAATTCAACTTCCTCCCCTTCCTCCCACCTTCATCCTCCTTCGTGCGCCCCCTCACTCCCACCCTTCGTCGATTGTATAAAACCCTTCTCCACATCCCCCACTTTCATTTTCTTTTCTTCACCCTCAGGTCCTCTCTCATCCTCCCCTCCTCCCCTACCCCCCTCTATCCATCATCGCCATGGTCAAGCTCTCTGATCCCTTGACCCAGATCGTTATTCTGGTGAGTGTCCCCGGCTCAACTTGGTCCACATCCGTCTCTTCCTCACTCTCCTCTCCAACATGGGTCTGTTGCTAACCACTCACTTTCGTTCTTCAATACCATCCTTCTAGGGGTTCATCTGCTTCTGCTGCCCAGGCATGTTCAACGCCTTGTCAGGAACCGGCTCCTACGGTCTCGACCCCAAGGATTCCGATGTCGGTAACCGTGCTGGTACCGCTCTTTCCTGCCTGTTCGCTTTCTCCTCCCTCTTCGCTGGTGCTCTCTTCAATATCCTCGGTCATCGTCTCCTCCTCATTCTCGGTGGGTTGACCTACACCCTCTACATTGGTTCCTTCTTGGCCTACCAGTCCATCCACTCGCTCGCCTTCGTCGTCATTTCCTCCTGCTTGCTCGGTATCGGTGCTGGTTGGTTGTGGTGCGCCCAAGGTGCCATCATGATGGGTTATCCACTGGAGGGCGAGAAGGGTCGCTACTTCTCCATCTTCTGGGCCATCTTCAACTGTGGAGGTGTCCTCGGTAACGTCATCCCCCTTGCTCTCCAGTGGAACTCTACCGAGGGCGGTGCCACTGTTGGTGCCTACATCGCCTACATGGTCGTCATGACCATTGGTGCCTTCTTGACCATCCTCTTGTTGCCCACCGACAAGGTCTTCCGCAAGGACGGTACCCCTGTCGTCAAGATCAAGTACTCCAGCCCCATCATCGAGCTCAAGTCTATCCTGAAGCTCTTCACCGACTGGCGCCTGTTGGTCCTCGTTCCCATGTTCTTCACCTCCAACTGGATCTACACTTATCAGTTCAACGCCGTCAACGGTCTCAACTTCACTGCTCGCTCCCGTTACATGAATTCGTCTTGGTACTGGTTGGCTCAAATTATTGCCTCTATCGGTTACGGTGCTTTCTTGGACAAAAAGGAGTGGTCCCGCCCCACCCGTGCCAGGTACGGTCTCATTCTGTTGGCCGCTGTCCTCGCCGCCACCTGGGCTGGTGGTTTTGCCTTCCAGTCCAAGTTCGGACCCCGCAGTGCTATCTACAGCAATGATGAGAAGAACTGGGTCAAGGATCCTAAGGACTACCTCAACATCGACCTTGTCCACAACACTGGCGAGTACATTGGACCATTCTTCCTCTACTTCTTCTATGGTGTCTCCGATGCCATGTACCAGGGTTACTCTTACTGGTTGATGGGAGCCCTCACCAACGACACTAACCAGGCTGCCCGCTACGCCGGTTTTTACAAGTTCGTCCAGAACTTGGGCGGTATCTTGGCCCCTATTGTCCAGACTTCAACCATCGGCAACGCCCCCTCCGTTGGCCACAACATCCAGAACGCCTCCACCCGTGGTATGGCCGAGATCATCATCGCTGTCGTCCTTGTCTTTGCCGGTGTCATTTGTGCCATTCCCGTCGCCTACAAGGCCGTCCAGGAGCACACCATCGAGGAGGGCGATGAGGTCGCTGAGAAGGAGGCTGCTTTCCATGAGGTCAAGGCTTAAATGACTACAAACAATCCCTTTACTATTTCTTTGTCAAGTTACTACTAATAATATATCCGAATATTTATACCATCATCACTGTGAGTGGTGCAAAGAATCTAAAAACAAAACGGTTCGCAAGGGGTGGGTCATCGTTGACTTTGAATCCATCCCGCAATGTTGTAAGCAAAGCCCTTTTGCCCTAGCCTGAACTTTGAACCCCTTCGTTCAGTAAGAGGAAGACAAGCAAAGTATTCTTGTGCAACTTGAGCAAACATATGAAAAAGTTCACGCGATGAGAAAGGGCAAGGTCTTTATTTAGACTTTTTTTTGAAGCGAGTCGTGCATGCGCAAAGAAAAGAAAAACAAAAACAAAAGACGAGAAGTTGCCAGGTGTTATGTTCGTGACTAAGAGTACGAAAAATTTAGTCGATTCTTGCAGAGGTGAGCTACAATCTTTATATCTCAGAACTCAGAATGTCCTATTGTCTGCTTGGGGTAATAAGTCGTCAGGTTGAGTATATTGAATTCTCCTGAGAAACATAGAGAAACAGGCCACAATTGTATGCGAGAAGAAATTGAAGAAACGAACTTGTGCGAAGACTTTGGAAGGGATAACCAGAGCGTCGGGGGATGACCGAGTGAGTTGGTGGCACTTAAGGGTGACTATTTCAACTTCGCCGTTATTGTCCCTGAGCACCGATTTGCTGAAAGCCAAATGGGGCCGACTCACAGTCGCCAAGAATTTACCTAGTCTTTAGGACAGACTCCTACTTGTTTTAAGAAGTTGTCGAGCAGCCTAGCACAAGACATAGTGGCACGCGTCAACACCCCTAGCTATTTCGCGCATGCAGAGTCGGCATAGGTATCAACGATTCGGGATTTTTGCAAGTAAGATCCGAGGTAGAATCTAAACCGCTTTAAAGCACAAAAAAAAGCCTTCGAAGTTGAAAGGAGAAAAAAATGGCACCTGGACATGTTCTGAATGAATGCTGCCTTCTCGAGTCATCGGATGCCATTCCTTTCGTCGTACCAGATAATAAACGTGGAACAAATAGCGCATGTGGAGAGACTGCAGTCAAAAATGGAGAATAAACCGAAGAGGATGTCATGGCCGGCGTCCCAATCTGGAAGAGACAACCATTCGCAATATTGACATCGACATGGCGTGGCACGTGTGGGTGGCGCACAGATTTTCGATGATAGCTGTCCCTGTGCGTCCTTCGAATCCGAGGGTTGATCCTTTTTCGTAATTTGGGAGCAGGTTAAGGTTTCTTTCTGCATTCTATTGTGTCTTCCACCGTCTCTGAGCACGTCTGAGCAGGTCTCACTCCACTTTCTTTGGAGTCGTCCTTGCTCCTTTGCTGCTCGTCATTCCATTCGATTTTCATTTTCGACTCTTCCATTTTCAATTCATCACTCCATCCACAACTCGACTATCCATCCACCCATCCATCCATCCATCCAAAACAAGCAAGCAACCACCCCTCCCTCTCTTCACTTGCAGCACCCACCATTATCATATCATAGCCACTCTCTTCATATCACACAAAAAAACAATCAAATTAAAAAAATGGGTTGCTCAGGCTCGAAAGGAATCGACAACGGATCAAACGTCCACCCACATCAGCAATACGGCGCACAGCCTGCCTACGGTGTGCCCCAACAGATGATTCCACCTTCCACATTGCCTCAAGGATGGTAAGGACGCCCACCGACAGCTTGATCTTTGTACACCTAGTCCCTTAGAACCGCTGAACGGTATGCACTCACAATAACATGGTTGATGCTATTTTCTCACTTGGCTTGTCCCTCCTTAAAAAAACAGGATCTCGCAGTACGACCCCTCAAAACAACGCCTCTACTATGTCTACCCACAGACCGGACATGTCACCTGGGCACACCCTCTTGGTCCAGCTGCAGACGCACAGGAGAACGCTCGCTTCTACGAGATGCAAAAGCAGCAGCAGACTCAGTTTCACAACAGCCCGAACCAGGGCAACTTTGCCGACTCGTACAACCGCCAAGGTGGAATGGGTGCCGGTGCAGGACTGGCCATGGGAATGCTCGCTGGTGGAGCTGTTGGCCTCATGGCTGGATCCATGCTGGCTGGAGGCATGAACCACGGATATGGCGGCAGTGATGTTGTCCCTGCCCAGGTGGGCGGGGGTGGTGGCGACTTCAGTAGTGCTGACATGAGTGGAGCCGACTTTGGTGGTGGAGATTTTAGCGGTGGCGACTTTGGTGGTGGCGACTTTGGCTTCTAAGGTTCATTTACGAAACAAACTTCTTGTAAAATAAAAACTCGAACACGCCCTGAATGCCCCTCAGCTCAGACGCCCAGATAAACCACGTGACCGTTGTTTATCTTTCGTGGGTTTTTAAGTGGCAACTCTGGACATCATTTCACTTCAGGACAGCACTTCGCATCATTGTACAAGCACTACCCGCCCATCAAAAACGACTACCGCTCTAGAATCATCCATCGCTCGGTCACAACACCACTCCCCAGGCTGCCCTCTCTTAAAAACTAATCATGTCGGAATCAGATCTCAACCTCCCCACCGTCGTGCCACTGCTTCAGCCAAAGACCGGCGCACCAAAGAACAACGTCAAACCCTCAACCAACGGACAGTCAGAGGCCATCATGCAGCACCCTCACCTCGTCCCTTCGTCTTTGAAAGTCGAAACAGCCCTGCTGACCAAAGAGCTGTCAAAGTTCCGTGCCTGCGATCAAGGCACCTGTTTCTATTGCCGAGAATGGGCTCAGTGGGTTTTCAAAAAGACTTTTGGCAAGGAGAAGGGCGCTGGACCAGACAAGAAGGGATCACGTTCAGGCCTCAACAACGGATCCCCTAACCCTGGGTCAGGATCAGAGCCCAAAAAGAAGCACAAGGAGTACGCGATGGTCGTCTGCGAACGATTTTACCAGCGCTCAACCGCTGACAGCACAAGTAACCCGAGCACGCGCTCGAACAAAGGGAGCACTGGAGCGAATGGAGCAGGATCAGTCGCGGCCGCAGCTATTGCTGCAAGCAAGGCAGGCACAGGCACAGCAGCCGCGCCTTCAAGCACAGGGGTTCAGGACGGCTTCGTGGCCGAGATTGTCGACACTGTTCGGGACTGGATCCAGCAACCCAGTGCTCTTTACACCTCGCCCGAAGTCTTTTCGCTGGTCGACTTTGAGGCTCTTTATACCGCATACCCTTTACAGAACCAGGAGCAGAACCAGGCCCAGGACGACGTCACGCCTATTTTATCCACCATCACCATCGAAAAGGCACATATGATCCTGGGCCACCAGGGCTACCCTCTGCTCAAGCGTGTGACCAAGGCTCAGCTCCAGAACCAGATCATGAACCCGACCTGTCAGCACACCAAGGGTCACTCGAAATCACCTGCCGATCTCGAACTAGATAAGGAGTTGTTCAACGAGGAGCTCAAAAAGATGCGGATGCGGGACCAGGAAGGGCTGCGGAAACAGATTGGACCTGTATGGAAACATGTCGAAGAGGCACTCGACCGCATGGATGGTGCTGAGAAGGTCCGTTCAGGTATCCTGGGTCCTACCCGCGGCAAAGAGTTTGCGCAGACGTACAAGAGCCAGCTTGTCTCGTTTCAAGAGGTAAGCTTTCTTTCCCCCGTTGTTTATCACATGCGCTGTTGAAGAATATATTTTTAACTTTCATTCTTTATCACTATTTTGGCAGATCTGGACAAATATGGAGGCATCAGTGAAGAAGAACTCGTCAAAGAAAAAGAATGCGGCAGGCGACAACACTACTCTGGAGCCAGTGGAGGAGGTTGATCAGGCATTCAAGTTGTTCATCGACAATCTGCAGCACGTGCACAAACAACTTACAGCCGATGTCCTCGAGTCCTCTGAGCGATCCCTGCGGGAGTTCATAAAAGAGTTGGCGGCAGCACAGACAAAGATCCTCAAGCTGGCACTGGTCCGGATCCAGGAAGGCAAGGTTGGATCAGCAAGGATCGACAAGATTCTAGAAGAGAGCCCTGAAAAGTGCCGCAGTGCGCTCAAGATGGTGGACCAACTGATCCCCATTTTCGATACCAAGATGGCTCAGTTCCGAGTTCTTGTCCTTAACAAACTCAAGGAGGTGGATGAGGAAGTAGAAGCTGTAGCGTCTACCTACTGGAACGAATCTCAAAAGACTGTTCAGGGTCGTCTAGAGAAAGCGGCCAACAAGGATTTCAGGAGACGGATCAAGAAGCTCGAATTCCTCTCCACCGAAACCCGCAAATGGTTCTTCCAGTCTCGCCTGACCCTCTTCTCCAGCCTCGACTTTGCGACCGTGTGCCTCAACACCCTGGGAATTCTCATGGAAGAGGCAGAGGTTTTGGAGGCTGTTCAGCTCGGTCTGCACGATGACCATTTCCGATCCCGTGTGCTCAAGTCACAGGAGGGACGACTGAAGCTTGCCCAGCAGTTCCGCGAGGGTGTCAAGACTGGTCGCCGAGTCCTTGCAGTCATGGTATCTCGTCTGATGATGCGGGAGGGCGCACGAGCAATGGGCGAGATGGCTGCAATCCAGAAGGAGAAAAAGTTCCTCAAGTCGATTGGCCAGGACGTCGATGACAACAAGCTCAGCATCAAGGGCTTCCTGGTCCCTAGTCGGGATGTCACACCCACGGGCAGTGCGCAGGTTTCAGATGATGAGGATGAGGGCGATAACACTGGCGCAGCGAACGTCAGCAAAAACAAGAAGAAGAAGGACAAGAAGAAAAAGAAGGCTGCCGAGGCTGCCGCCGCCGCTGCAGCTGCTGAAGTCGAAGTCGAGGAGGAAGCGGAGGAATTTTCCCCAGTCCCTGCTCCAGAGGTGGCGCCCAGAGCCAAGTTGCCAGTCATTGATCCACTGACAGCAGTGTCATCCAAGGAGGCTCGCGAGTTCAAAAAGCAAGCCAAGAAGGATGCTAAGCGGCAGGCCAAGGAAGCTGCCGAGGCCGAGGAGCAAGCTGCTGCTCAGGCTGCCGCCAAAGCCGCCGGGGCAGCTCAGCGTGCCAGGGAATTGCGCGAGGCCCAGGAGGCGATTGAGCGCCAGGAAGCCAAGGAGATCCGCGATAGGGCTGCACAGGAAAAGAAGGCTGCTGAAGAAGAGAGACTGGCTCGTGAGCGAAAGGCAGCCGAGGATGCCAGACGGGCACAGGAGGCGGAGCTCACCAAGGCCAAGAAGGAGCAGGAAGCCGAGGATCGTCGCAGAGCACAGGAGGCTCGCGAAGTCCAGGAAGCTCTGGACAGAGAAAAAGCCCGTGAACTGAAGAAACAGGAGCAGGAGCAACAGGCGAAGCAACAGGCAAAACAGGCATTGGAAACAACGAACGAAGCACCCATCGAGGAGCCAGCGTCGCCGAACGTTCAAGCAGTGCCGTCTGAAACAAGCGTTCCTACCTGGGGACCCTCGGCGGCAACACTCGCCAACAGAGCTGCATCTGCCAAGAAGGTAGAGCGTCCTCAGACATGGTCCAAGCCACGCTCAAACGGATCAAACATTGTACGCAACCCCAAGGGACCATCCCCCACCAAGACATGGGGAAATGACTCGTCGTGGGGCGAAGAGAGACCCAACTGGATCGAGAACGAAACTGGAGCCCAAGAGGATCCCTGGACATCTTCGAACACAACCAGCGATCCTTGGGCCACAAGCAAGAATGAGAACAAGCGTGATTCCTGGAATGGCAAGTCAAACCGGGATCCTTGGACCAGCCAGTCCAACACTGACACTAGTGATCCATGGACAAACACAAGGAAGGAGGACAACTGGGAAGAGACAGATTCTGGTCGTCAAGAGCAGGAATCGATTGCCCAAGCTCTGGATGTGGACTCGGACGACAAGGGTGTGGAGAGCTTGGAGAACCTTGCCCGCCTTCCCACTCAGGCATTGGTGTCTCTTGTGCACACACTTCAGGTCGAGAACAAGTCTTTGCTGACAACTCTGGTCTCGATGCAGCAGCAAGTGTCCTCTCTGACAGAGCGCTATTCGACCTTGGCCACCTTGGCGCGCGAGCACGAGCAGCAGGCGGTCCAGGCTATGGAGTCCCAGAAGCAGCGCGAGATGGAGGAGATCCAGCGGTATGTATGGAAGGTGGAGGAGCGATGCCGTCAACTGGAGAAGCATGTCTTGGCAACCCACCATCACCAGCAGCAGATGCACATGCAGCAAATGCAAAAGCAGCACCAACACATCCAGCATCCTGCCGCCTCAGGACCTCCAGGACTTGCGGGATCGTCGTCGTCTAGCTACTCGATGCCACCCCCTGGTCTCGGTAATCTGATGGGAATGGGCCGACAAGGATCGGCACCTTCGTCCCCCTCGCTCTCCCAGCGTGGGCTGATTGGCTCTGAAGGGTCTGGATCCTCGATGCCCTTGTCGATACCCATGTCCATGTCCATGTCGTCCATGTCGATGGGTGGGTTAAACGGCATGGATCCCTTGTTGTCACCCATGTCGACTGGTTCGTCGTCCACTCTGACCTCTGGCCCTCCTGGATTTGAGGCTGGGCCCAAGAAGACCCACTGGCGTCAGCGCGGCGAGGTTCGGTGCGGCAACTGTGCCCAGCTGGGCCACTCGAGCGCGGAATGCATGGCAGGCTGCCGCTACTGTGAACGACCAGGTCACTTGAGTCAAGACTGTCCCCGCATTGGCGAGCACCACGCCTAGACTCAGCACAACTTTTAGAAAAAAGGATATACTTGTGCTCGTTTGAGTAATAAAATCTTTTTTTGTTGATAATCTCTTTGTGAGGTTCATCCACAAAGGCAGAAGTATGTGACGGTGGGAATGTAAGTGAGGAGGGTATACTCAGGTTCGTAAATGCTAAATGTATGTACCTGCACGAGTAGCGTCTTTCGGGATATTTTGTTCGCGAGAATCGAGAAATGCGACTGCGGAGCAGTGGTTTGGACTTTGGGGGCCTCAGCTTTGTACGACAAAATGTTTACCAAAGGCAAAGGGTGGGAAAGTTGGGTGCGGGAGGGGCGAAATGGCGATGAGTTATGACTCTTCTTTGTTTGTGGTCCATTTTGTATTAGGCGAGGCATACGCCCAATCGGGCAAGGAACGAGTGAAAAGCGAGCAAAGTTCAGTCAACACGATGCGAGAGAGAGGGGAGGGTGCACTGTGAGCAAACGAGAGCTGAGCAGCAGAGTGGGAACAAACTCTGATTTGTTCTCATGGTACAGCTGCAGCGCTCATTCGTGCGTTGGTCAGATCGAGGAAGAAAGAAGGACAGCGAGGGCAGGGGGAAAGGGACCGAGAAGGAGCGCAAGATCGAGGGAGCGAACATATAAAAGAGACGGTGCTTTCGCTCTCTTCGTTTCCTCCTTTTCCTTCTTTCCTATCTCTTTCTCCAGTCAATTGCTCATCATCCAGGTTCATCACTCTCTGTCTGTTCTTCCTGCAGCACACTCCACCACTCCAACACACACTCTCTCACACACACACCTGCACCAAATGTCGCCTCTTGTGGTTCAACAGCTGCCCATGGCCAAGGATTTCACCTCCTTCCTCTCACTCGAGGGTGCCGCACGCAAGAAGAGTCCTCTCAAGGGCCTTCTTCGCTTCATGCAAGGGGACATGATCTCGCTCGGTGGAGGTATGTTATGTGTACCTTTAGTGCCAAAAAAAAAAAAAAAAAAAAACTGTACCACACGATCGACACGAAGGCCGATCTAATACCTTCATTCTTCTCCGAAATAGGCCTCCCTCACCCTTCCACCTTCCCATTCTACTCACTCTCGGCTGAGATCAAGGGCATGGGTCCCCAGCTGAGCCCAGTCACTACACCTGTCCCTGTTGATCTCACTAAACCTCAGGAGCAGCAAAAGGCTATCCATGGCGAGGTTGTCACCGTGCCCCATGGACCCCAGGCCAACAAGGTTGAGAGCCTGTCCACCTCTCTTCAGGTAAGAGCCATTTGAACAAGACGAACACAGCAGAAAAAATGAATCGATGCTTCTGTTGTTCGGTGACACGGCGTTTTGTTGCCGTTGTAGTTGTTGTGCCTACACCTCGATCTGACAAACCAACCTACACACGCCCAAAACTCCGAATTTGTTGTCCTTTCCTAAAATAGTATGGAATTGGAACCGGCATCAAGGCCTTGCGCGAGTTCTGCAAGGAGCACGTCGCTACAATGCACGGGCCCAAGTACCAGGACTGGGATGTCGTCCTCTCCGCCGGCAACACCGACGCCTATTCCAAGGTCATTCCCATGCTGTGCAACCGTGGCGACACCATCTTGGTGGAGGAGTGGACCTACCCTACTGCTCTTGAAACACTGGAGCCCTTGGGCGTGAATCACGCGCCCGTCAGGATGGATGGTGAGGGCATGTCCGCTGTGGCGCTCAAGGAAGTGCTCGACAACTGGGGTTCGACCCCCGATCAGGCCAATGTTGCCAAGCCCAAGGTCGTGTACTTGATCCCCACTGGTCAAAACCCTACTGGTGCAACCATGTCGATCCAGCGCCGTAAAGACATCATTCGTGTCGCACAGGAACACGATCTGATCTTGATCGAGGACGACCCATACTACTACCTCCAATTCTTCGTCGGCGAGGACCAGAAGAAGAAGACCGAGGGACAAGGTCAAGACAACGGCAACAACGGATGGATGCCCTCTCTCTTTTCCATGGACACGGACGGCCGTGTGATCCGTCTGGACACCTTCTCCAAAACCCTTGCGCCCGGCTGCCGTGTCGGCTACATGTCGATGAACGCCCACTTCTGCAGCATTCTCCAGTACCACAACGAGGTGACGATCCAGCAGCCCTCAGGTTTCTCACAGGGCCTGTTGGCGGAGATGTTGGTGAACCACTGGGGCCAGGAGGGCTACAAGCGGTACCTGACCGAGAACGTGCGCACCGAGTACCTGTACCGCTCACGCCACTTGCAAGCGGCGTTCAAGAAGCATGTCAACGGCAAGTATGCTAGCTTTATCGAGCCTTCGGCAGGCATGTTCCTGTGGATCCGGGTTCACCTGGAGGAGCACCCGCGCTACGGCAAGGTCAAGGACAATGCACTGATGTTGGAGCTGTTCAACAAGTGTATTGAGCACAATGTGTTGATGGTGCCTGGATGGCAGTTCAGCTGCAAGCCCAAGCCTGCTGATATTGATCCTTCAGACTTGTTGGGATCATGGTACGATGAGGCAGCAACGTACATGCGTGCCACATTTGCGTATGCGACTTTTGATCAGATGGAAGAGGCCATTGCGCGATATGGCGAAGCTCTGAACGCCGTCTTTGCTGCGTAAAAATCACCCTCCCCCCCAAAAAAAAAAAACTGTAAAAGTAACTGTACATGTTGTTCCATAATAAAACCATACCCATTGTTATATTTTTCAAAATGCTCTATGTAACACATGTTGGAATCCAATATTTCGAAGACGTTCACTCGTACAGGAGATCTTCACCCAGCTCACTGAGCATGATTCGTTCGAGGGACATCTGCTGACGCCGTTGCGCCTCCCGCCGATCGTGCAGAGGTACTTTCTTGTAGAAGAGGTGACGGAACGGCCAGGTCGCGATTCGACGCGCTTCCTTGGAGGTGGCCAAGAGCAGGGCTGTCACACCTATGACCAGAACCAAAATCAAAAGAGCGAGGTAGATCATCTCAGAGGCCGGCGGGGCGTTCATGGGTACACTGCCCTTGCTTGTCAAAGTATCGATGGAGAGCTCCTGTGAAGTTAGGGTGCCTTGGAGTGGTGGTTGGTTGTTCTGTGGTTCGATATGAACAGTCGGATCGATCCAACTCTCGGTGCTCGAGTCGCTCTTGACGAGTGAGACCGTGACATTGACCGAGTGCGAGTTGCTGGTGTTGATGGGGATGGATGGGTCTGTCGAGTTGTCGAGTGGTAGAGGAGGTGACAATGTAGGCGGTCCGAAATGTTCTTGCTCCTTCTGAAGATACTCGTCATATGCTTTCATCTGTGTTGGCAAGCCTGGCAGGTACCTTGGCTCACGTTCACAAACAGCGACCCGGTTGGTGACAGATGCTGTGGCCGAGGACGACCAGTTATATTGAGAGACGGCAAGGTCGTGCGCCAGCTGACAGATTCCACAATGTGCGCCATTGCGATCAGGTCGATATGTTGTCTTCTCACCCACAGTGGCAGTATTGGACAATCCTGAAAAGGCGACCTTGAATGTGTCTACGAACAATGGCGACAGCTTTGTCTGCGGAGGCGTGATGACGTTGTTGTTCTTCAATGAACGGTAGCCAAGACGAGTCATATAGACTGTGTCTTCCTGATCCAGAGCATTCAGTTCTTGAGCCATCAGTTCAGGTGCAAGGAAGCTGTCCACACGGACCAATGCGTTGCCAGTGGGAGAGAAGCGAGTGTAATTCTTGGGTCCGTCGACAATGGGCACTGCACCTACGACCAAGGCTTGCACAAGGCTGTTGGTCACATAGTCCTGACAGTTGGCCGATTCGAGCGCCAAGTAGAACTTGTAGTCGGCAATCACCTCTTGCTGAGTGTAAGGCACTAACAAGTTCGAATACGCACGCGAGATGTTAGAATCAACTGCATTTTCTTCACTAAGATTTCGATTCGAGGCCATCTCCCTTACACTGCGTGTCCTGGTGAATGGGCCAGGGGGTATTGCCCATGCAGTCGCCATAGATGTCCACGTCCATGACCTTGAGCAGCTCCCTGACATAGTTCTCTCGACCACTCTTGCTAGGCACCGAGCAGTCTGCTCCAGGGTCCTTGCGAACAATCCAGGCCACCGCAGCTTTCCCGCCCTGTTCCTTGCTCAGTTTCCTCATTCGGTTTTTCTCTGCAAGATCGACCCATGGTGCCTTGATCACCTCTTCCAAGATTGAACCAGTGACCGGGACTGAGGTTGCTGGCTCTGCACGTTTGGTCTTTCCAGCAGGTTCGCCTTGTCCATTCCCTACAGAGACTGGCCACGTACCTATCCCTGTCTCGCGTTGTTCCCCATCGTTGACGGACATGAATCTAACTCCAACCTGCACTGGCCCAACTACAGCGTCTGGTATCGAGGCCGTCGCTGTGGTCGTAGTTGCAAGTGGTGCCTCCATGTCCAGGAATGTATCCACAACAAAGTCGGCCTGTAGTAAGTTGGACCATGCATGTGTCAGTCCCAAGATGGGCAGTACCTCGTCCATCTCTGGGTTCTGGGCAGAGGATGGAGGCACCGCGTATAGGACCCAGGCCTGTGAAGTGTTGCGGGGTGTTGGCGGAAGAGTATCTGAGGGTCCGAGAGAAGAGCTTGAAAAGACGAGGACGGTGGTCTGCTCGAGCAAGCCACGGTCCTGAGTCCAAGTGCATGTGTATGGTAGGCCGCAGTCGTTGGTTTGGAGGTGGGCTTGCTCGGCGGCTGGGATGTCTGTCCACCAGAGGATCGGGTAGTTGGGCAATGGAGTGGTGGAGAGTTGCAATGTTTCGGAGGGCATCTTTTTGCTGATCAGGGTCTTTCTTTTTTCTTCTTCAGTATTTTCATCTGCCCTGGGGTTACTTTCGGGCGCGCCTCCGCTCTCGGCGCTGGACCTTTTGAATTTGAGTGTAACTGGCATTTCCTGACAAACTAGAGGTCAGAGACTGGTGGAGGAGTGGATGAAACAAAGTGGATGAAGAAGAAGGAAAGGAAAAGTTGGAAAGAGGCTAGTTGACAGTCGACTCACATGCGCACCCTCTTGCTGTGGCTAATATCTCTGCGGTGAAGAAATAGGGACACCATCCATCTCCTTGACAAGCGTCATTTGGAATCGGCGACAAAAGGAAAAATTCCAAAAATTCTCAACCACGGAAAAAGGGCGGTCCGTGCTGCCGATTTTTATTTTCGCCACCAATACAAGGCAAAGCGAGAAATGAGCGAGAAAACAAACGTGGCTACCAGTCGTCATCACTGTCTGTCTTTGTCCGGCCCTGGCGAACATCCTGCAGAAGAGAGCGTCGCTTGCGGATTGGGATCGCACGGCAGCTCGTCAGGTCCAGGCTCGTGATCTGTGTACACGCCTGAATAACCCTCTCGACTGCTTCTTGTTCCATCCTTGTATTCGCCAGAGACAATCGATTCAGTCGGCGGAGCTGAGAGAGCACCGCCCACGCCTCGCTCCCCAGGGGCGTCTCGTCTAGTCCAAGTTCTTCAAGGACCATATTCACATTCATATTGTCCTCGGCTATGACATCGTCAGCCTCATGCAAGATGAGTGGCTCGAACGGCAGAAGGCTCATGAGAACATCCGAGGTGATGCGCGTATACCCGAGTTCCAGACGCCGCAGGGTCGGTGCCACTTGTTTTAATAAGAGGCGAAGGCTGTGGTTGACCCGTTTCGACTGCCCGATCTGTGGGTTGCCAAAGAACGACAGCGTGTGCAAATGTCGAAAGCGCGGATGGTTGGATATTGGTCGAACTGGCATAAATGCCTCTGGTGAAAACGGATTGGGGGCATCGAACTTGCCGGAGCTCTGGATATCACTGTCATCGCTGTCTATAGCATCGTCCTTGGAGGGCATTGTTGCAGGATCCAGAAAAGGGCACAGAGAATGCACAAGTTCGTCGCGAAGAGGGACTTGGCCGACAGTCAGGTAGCCCATCAGCAGCGTGTGCAAACATTGAGGTGGGAGTGCTTTGAAGAACGCCACCAGATCCTGTGGAGTGGCGATCTTGAGCCGAGTCAGGTTCACTTTCTCCAGCATGGTTTTCGACATCGGTGGGTCAACTCCTTTGGCCTTTGACTTTTCGTCTGCCCAAACACAATACTGGCTAATATTAACGGTGCGAGTGACGTTCGTTCCTGAAATATCCAGCCTGCGCAGAGTCTTGCCACAAAAGCCCAGTAAAACCTTTAGACCACGATCGCCCAGTTTGGTAGAAGACACCTTGAGGTTCTGGAGTTGATGCAAAGGCGTCCGAGTATTATCCACTGATCCCAAGCTCTTTTGATTTAGCTCCGATGACAGATCCAGAAGAAGAGAATCTCTGAGATTCATCAAACCGGCCATCTTCAATACCACCAAATCGCGACACCTACGGATCATCTGTTGGATCCCTTTCGAGGTTGGACCGGACACGAAGCTGATATTCAACTCCAGGAGAGTCTCCCCTGGCAGATTTGCCAAGGTCATGTCACCGACATTGGTGCACCCCTTCAGAGAAAGTCGAGCGAGCTTTGTGCAAGATGCGACCAGCTGCGCCAGCGCCTTGTCCGAGAGTCCGTTCAGGTGGCTCAAATTGATCCGCTCGAGTTGAGGGCCCAAATTCAAGTTGTGGATAATGTGGCTTCGGATGACAGAGTCTGTCACTTGTGACGCGATGAGGCCCTCCAGATCCAGCTCAGTCATTGTGTGATCGACATCGTGGTCGTTGTCGCTAGGATTTGCAGGGAAAAAAAGTGTGGTCCAAACTCGTGAGGAAAGAAGCTCCGGACGGACATGTTTGAAGTACTTGAAGAGCTTGTGAGACAGGTAGAAAGGCATATGCTGGATCCGTCTACGAAACACTCGTTGTTGCTGCTGTTGCCGCCCTGCTGTCGTGGCATCCGCTGCGAGGTGATGAAAGTTCTTGACAATCGAGTACAGGCAAAATGTGCCGAGGCTGAATACTCGATTTTCTGACGACGGAGAAGAAGTGTGAGAGCCGTCCGGCTGTGAGAGGGATGGCATCATAAACGACGCAGCGAGGGCAAGATGGTCCTGCTCTAAAAAGTCCTCATATCTGTTGGTGGTTGAAGTTAAGATCCGCTTCTGAACTGCATCCTCGTAGTCCTTGACGGTCTCAATCTCCTTCTCAGAGTTTGATGCGGAACTGTCGGAGACGTCTCCTTTTGCTTTCCTACCCTTGGTTTTAATGACCTTTCGCTTCTTGGCCCCGACTCCTGAACTGATCTTGTTGGTCGAATTGCGAGATCCTGCTCGTTTGGGTGGCATTACGAAGTTGAAGTGATAATGCTGAGGAAAGATGGAGAGTTTCATTCAATGTGGCGTGAGACAGAATTATGTTGTTCACGTTTGCCACCAAAATCAGAAATTTCGACCGGAAGCTGTGATACCCAGCCACCTCGTCCACCTGAAATTTCGCTTCAGGCTTCAGAGGTGGCTGGGTATCACAGCTTCTTTCGACCGACCTCAATCTTGTCCTATATAAAATCCACATCATCGAAATCATACGCATCAAATGGAACTGGTCGGAAAAATGTTGTGGCAATAGTAACTATGGTGTCATTCAATCCTTTACTTGTAGTCAACAGCTGTGCATGCCTTTGTCAATGGTTTTACGGGTGAGAAAGGTGCAGTTTGGTGGTAAAGGATGATACTAACTCGAAGCAGCTCAACTTGATTCTCGCTGTGATTTTCATCGGCATCACCGGGATTATGAGTGAGCATCGTGCATTTTTACTCTAAAGACTTATTTATTCATGTCTATTTGTCTTATTTACAAGGGTCATTATGGTTCGATGAAATGCAGCGTGTGTGTGAAAGAAGTCAGGGTGGGTCGTTTAGAAGACGGGGACACCTCCAACGACATCCGAGGGCTTCTTGGCCTCGCCGATCAAAGCATCGGCCAAGAGGGCATACTCCTCAGCCAAGTGGACCTTCTTGTTGCCGGTGGCGACTGAGGCAGAGGGTTCACGGCCAGCATAACGGACCTCCTTGTTGGAGTGGTTCTCGGTCTCACGGAGCGAGGTGCGGATACGGGGAGCAACGTGGGCCCAGGCACCCATGTTCAGAGGCTCCTCTTGGCACCAGACGACCTCGGCGTTGGGGTACTTGTCAGCATGCTCCTTCACGCGATCGTAGGGGAAGGGGTTCAACTGCTCGACACGCGAGATGGCAACGTTGTCGATCTTGTTCTGTTCACGAGCCTTGACCAGAGCATAGTAGACCTGACCAGAGCAGAGAATATGCTTGGTGATCTTGTCGTCGCTGACGAGCTTCTCGCTCTCAACCTCAGGGATGAAACGCTGGAACGCAGTGCTGCCAGACATGTCCTCCAAGGTGGAACGGGCCATGGGGTGACGCAACAAGAGCTTGGAGTTGAAAGCAATCAAAGGCTTGCGGTAATCGCGGTGGATCTGGCGACGAAGAGCGTGGAAGTAGTTGGCGGGGGTGGAGCAGTAGACGACCTGCATGTTGCAGTCCTGGTGCTGTCTGGACAACTTCTCGAGAGAGGGGAACTGGTTGGGGTTGTCATCGCACATCTGAAGATAACGCTCGATACGGGCGCTGGAATGCTCGGGACCCTGACCATCGTAACCGTGGGGCAGCAACATGGCAAGACCAGTGCGCTGGAGCCACTTCTGTTCACCAGAGGCGATGAACTGATCAATGATACACTGAGCGTTGTTGGCAAAGTCACCGAACTGGGCTTCCCAGAGAATGAGAGAGTTGGGGTTGACAAGCGAGTATCCGAGCTCAAAGCCAAGAGCACCAAACTCGGAAAGCGAAGAGTTGTTAACCGAGAAGGCAGCCTGACCGTGACCCAAGTTCTTCAGGGGAGTGTACAACTTGTCAGTGTCCTGGTCGTGGAGAACAGCGTGGCGGTGGGAGAAAGTACCACGCTCGACATCCTGGCCAGCCAAGCGGACGTGCTTGCCCTCAGAGAGCAAGGAACCGAAAGCCAAGCCCTCGGCGGTGGCCCAGTCAATGTTGGAGCCAGTCTCGATAGTCTTGGCACGGGCCTTCATGATACGAGCCAAGTTGGAATGGATCTTGAAACCGGGAGGAGTCGACGAGATGGTGTTACCGATGTGCTTCAAAGTCTCGATGGTGGCACCGGTGGGGAAAGTGGGAAGAACCTCAGTGGCCAACTCGGCAGGCGACTTGAAACCGTGCCACGAGCTGGTCATCCATTCCTTGCTCTTGGCCTTGTAGTCCTTGCTCTTGGCATAGTTCTCCTCCAGAATGTTCCAGACGCGCTTCTTCATCTCCTCAATCTCCTCGGTCTTGAAGGAGCCCTCCTTGACGAGCTGGTCAATGTACTTCTCCATGGCGGGAGTTTGGTTGTTGATGGCTTTGTACATGATGGGCTGAGTGAAGCTGGGCTGATCGGTCTCGTTGTGTCCGTGACGTCTGTAGCAGACAAGGTCGATGACGCAGTCAGTGTGGAACTCCTTGCGCCAGTCAGCAGCCAACTGGTGAACATAGTTGACAGCCTCAACATCATCGGCGTTAACGTGGAAGATGGGGGCGTTGATGGACTTGGCAATGTCGGTACAGTAGGCGGTCGAGCGAGCGAAGCGGGGATCAGTGGTGAAACCGATCTGGTTGTTGACGACAATGTGGATGGTACCTCCAGTCGAGTAGGCGGGAAGATCCATGAATCCAAGAGTCTCGTAGACAACACCCTGACCAGCAAAGGCAGCATCACCGTGCAAGAGAACGGCGAGGGAGCGAGTGCGCTCCTTGTCGTCCATGTAGTGCTGGATGGCGTGGGTCTTTCCGAGGACGACACCATCGGCAGCCTCCAGATGCGAGGGGTTGGCAACCAAGGACAAGTGAACAGGCTTGCCCGAAGGAGTGGGGCGCTCGTAGTTCATACCCAAATGGTACTTGACATCGCCAGAGAAGCCATCGTTAGCAGAGTTACCGCTGAACTCGGAGAAGATAGACTCGTGGGGCTTGCGGACGACGTTGGAAAGGACGTTCAAGCGACCACGATGGGGCATACCCATGACAATGGACTCGACACCGTGCTCAACGGATCGGTCGATCTGGTGGTTGGTTGGTTGGAGATAAAGAAAAGATAACGAGCGTTAGTTTCAGAGGGACGATCGTGTCGGCATTTAACCGGTTGCTCGCGTCAAAGCCGGTTCTCGCAAAACTATTTTCCGAGCCATGGTTTCCCAGGTGCTATGGTCCAAATACAGCCATTAAGCCATCGAGCACAAACGCAGGCATTCACTCAGCCACGCAGAATGAAAAGGGAAAGTGGCCGAAGAAAGGAACGGCCGTTTTTGGAGGGTGCTCATTCATCGGATGAGAGCGAAAAGAATCATTGACCAAAAATAACGCATAAAAGTGCCTCACTTTGAGCTTGCCGACCCAACAAATATACACTTGCAGCAGAAACTTACCAAAGCCTTCATTCCGGGAATCAAACTCTCACCTCCCTCAAGACCGAAACGCTTCTCGCTGGGGTACTTGGAGGAGACGAAGCGCTCGAACGAGTCGGACCAGATCATGCGGTCGAGGATCATGGCCTTCTCCTCAGTGGTGTACTTGTAAGGTCTGGGGACCTCAACGCGCTGGCGAATCCAGTCGCAACGCTCTCTGTCAGGGATGTGGATGTACTCGACACCGATCGAGCCACCTATGGGAGCGGGCAAGAGAGATCATCCAAAATGAGTCGTTGTGCGCGCAGAGAGTTGACTGAGAGGAAAAAAATAAGATCCAGCAAGCAAAAGGGCCAGAGAGAAAGAACAAAAGAAAACAACAACAGAAGAAAATGAAACCCAGACAGCGAAGAGTCAGATCCCTTTTTCGATATTGAGGTCCGCCCCGTACCCAAGAATGTACGACATTTCGACATTCTAAGGAAGAGTGGTGCGGTGGTAACAGTGACAGGCGGGTGGGTGGATGGGCAGATGGGAGGATGAGAGTACTTGATGGCATCAATAACGGCCAAAAAGAGGCCTTTGTGATCAAAGTGGCAGTGGGACCGTGTGTCTGTATCTTTCCAAGTGACTCTCCTGGGTGACACCTTGGAGGAACTTAGAGTCCTTTGTTTGTCGGTGTGTCACAACTGTGCGATATGTTCTCCTTCCAAGAAGTTCCCTGAAGTGTGTCGTCGAGTGTTTTGCATGTTTAAGCGTAGGTCATGATGTCGATGCCACACCCGTATGTTCACTACTGCTCCTGCTCTGATTCTTGCAAAATACGGCCGAATAACAAGGCGAAAGAATATAACAGGCAGTAGAACTTACAGTAAATGGTCTTCAAGTGATCAACGATCTCGCGGAGGGTCTGATTGCTGCCAGTATCGAGGAAACCAGGAAGAATACCGGGTCCGAGGGAGAAGGTGCGGTCGAGATCCTTCTCAGAGAAGCCGTAGTGAGTCAATTCCAGTTCTCGAGGGGACACAGCATCGAGATCGGCCTTGTTGATTCCAAGAGGGTCGAGACGAGCAACGTGGTGGCCACGAGCCTGGTAGGCACGGACAAGAAGCTGGATCTTCAAGTGGTCAATGACATCGGACGATCCGGCCTGGGAACCAGGAACAAGGCTGGGAACGCCTCCGCTGGTGGGGATGGTAGGAGCAGCCTGGAAGGACTGGGCGGAGGACATGCCGTTAGACTGGTTCCTGAAGTAAATCTGCCACGAGAGATGGACCGAGGTGGGGTCTCTGAGCCAAGCAGCATACATCTCTTCGACGTAGCTGGCCGAGTTGCCCTGGAGGAAGGCGTCCTTGGCAGCAGGGATGTCGTCCTTGGCACTGGTGGAGGCCTTGCGGATGGCCATAAAGGTGGCAACAGGGGCTGTGGTGCGGGCCAAGTGGGAGCGCATCAACAGGGCAGACTGGCGTGCAACAGGGTTGGCGGCACGGGCCAGAGAGGCAAGTGGGAATGGCATGATGGGAATGTGTGAGGTGTAGGTGAGTGTTTTTTTACGTGGGGAAAAAGATCTGTTTTGGTGTTACTACAGAGGCATTGAAGTGAATAATGGAGGATGGAGGAAAGGCGACTGTGCTTTGAATGGGGGAGAAGGAGGGAAGGATCAAAGACAATCAGAGGAGGATGAAGGGAAGGAGGATGGAGTGGAGTGGAGTTGAGAGAATTGAAGAAAAAGAAAAAGAGGACGCAAAAAATAGACAAGTGCGAGTGTATGGTCGACTGGTTGTGGACTGAGTTGTTGACGTCGCGATGTTTTGGGGGAATGACCCAATATGGCAAGTCCGAGCGAAGGCACCAACCCTTTCTTATTGCATGGCGCGTATTTGACGGCGCATAAATCACATTGCTGTGGTCACGAGTGCGCCACCAAAGAGAGATGGAGATAACACAATATCACTCGCCCAACCGCAAGAACTCGCAGAGCAAAACCGGATTGAAGCCCCACATCCAATTCACACTGCTTGCTAGCCTGTCCAGATGTCCCTTCCAACATTCTACTGACCATTGACCATCCTGGTTTTGCAATTGCGACCTCCACAAGGATGCATATGTGGGGTACAAAAACTCATACGACATTCTTTCATGGGTTCTTTGAAGAACAGCACAAGTCAGGCACCATTTCTTCAGTAGATTACCACGGAGCAAAAGACCAGGTCTTATCCACATGGCAAACAACTAGACTTCGTTATGCCATTCATCTCAATACACCTGTTATGCAGCAAGTATTTATTTTCTTTGGCGAATGTAGCATGTGAGTTGAATTGTGAAGTAATAGTAGAAAACCATAGTAGCCTCAAGGAAAATGCAGTGTGACAGTCCAGCGCGATATTGCTCCAACGTGCTCCAAATTCCAATTGCACATGCTGTATCGATATCCAGAGATAGTATGCAGTAGAACACAGTCAAAAATAAAAAACCTCCAGGGCTCAACACGTAGTTCATTTTAAAGTGGCATATGCTCTTCCTGTCTCCTTTCGGTGCGAAGGTCACAAAAGCGAACAAAGGAAAGAAGAAGAAAAGAACAAGAACAGAGTCATTTTGTGTGTGTGGTGGGGCACACAGTATCTGCACAGGCATGTCCTAACCTAAGCATCATTCCCATACAGATCGCACCTTGTTCACCTTGGGACAACAGAGTGTGTGTTGTGTTGTGTTGTTGGCATGAGGGCGCTCATGTGTCTGTCCGTGCTTTTTTTTTTATTTTTTTTTTATTTTAATTTTTGCACGGTGTGCTCGTGCCTGAAGTACTTTTACCTGTTCACAAAAAAAGCCCTCCATCTCTTTCTTTCATCTACACCCAACCGACTCCATTCTTACAACAATTTCATCCCTCCTTTCATCAAACCATGGCCATCCACTCTGCTATCCGCCTGTAAGTTCGGGAATCTCACTTGTACTTTGTCATCCCAGAGTAGCTTGCACTGGTGACTGAACACAACTTTCCTGTCCCCTGTATAGCTACACGAGCGCCGACACCTTCACTCTCGAACCTGTGCACAGTGACGCTTCTACCACTGAAAATGTAGTCATTCAGCGTAGCACTGGTGACATTCGCTTGCACTGTAAGGATTACAAAGTGCCATTGTGTGAACCGAGCAATTTCATTTGAGACGAGCACGGAATTAACCCACAAGACCGCCTTTGACCATCTCATTCAATTAGCCCCTGCCTCCAAAGTCTCCTCGGACGAGGAGGTCATGACTATCTATGGTGTTATTGGCTTCATTCGTCTTCTTGCTGGTAAGTGCTATATCCAAATCTATGAAAGCGAATGAAAAGAGTCTAGTAAGAGAGTCAGAAGCTGATGGAGATACTTCCTATTTTGCATCAATTTGCAAAGGCGAGTACATGGCCGTTATCACGGACAGGACAAAGATCGGTCGCATTGGAGAGGATGACATCTTCAAGATGAAGGACTACAAGGTCCTTCCTCTCTCCAGAAACAACCTCGCCTTGACTGAAGCCCAGGTATGATTTAGAAATAACAGGCAAAGTTCTCCAGCTCGGTTCAAACAAAAGCCAGATCACATCTTAATAGCCCTTTTTTATTCATCTTTCCGATCTTCATAGGTCAGCGAGGAGGCTTCTTACCTCTCTCTGCTCCACTCTCACCTCCAGTCTGGATTGTTCCATTTCTCCTACACATATGATCTGACCCACACTCTCCAGCGCCAGGCAGACTTGAAGAACAACACTCAGTCTATTTGGGAGCGTGCTGACGAGCGCTTCTTCTGGAACAACCGCCTCCAGTCCAAGTTCATTGAGCACTCCGACAAGAGCAAGGACCAGGATGTGAGCTTGTAGACCGAGAGCAGAGATCGACTTTCAATCGTAAACTGGATTGTTGTTTAACCGTTGTTCTAAATTCTCCACTATTTACTAGCTGAGCAACTTTATCCTGCCCATTGTTAATGGCTTTGCCGAGATCCAGACTGCCGAGATCAACAAAAAACCCTTCACCTTTGCCCTCTTCTCTCGCCGCTCCCGCCATCGCGCTGGCACCCGCTACTTCTCTCGCGGTGTTGACATTAACGGAAATGTCTCCAACTTTAACGAAACCGAGCAGATCGTGATTGCTGACGCTGGTGACGATGGTGTTGCCTCGGCGCTTCCTGGCGCCAAGATCGTTTTGTCTCATGTCCAGACCCGTGGATCCATTCCCATCTACTGGACCCAAATCAACAACATCAAGTATACCCCCAAGCTCCAGATCTTTGACAACCCCGAGACTGTAAGTGCCCTATCATGCGAGATAAGAGATTGAAAAGAGCGCAACGCTCACCTTTTACTTATACCACGGAATATTTCTAGGGCAACTCATTCCGTAAGCATTTTGAGACCCAGAAGAACTTTTACGGACCACAGTTGGTGATCAACCTCATCAACAAAAAGGGATACGAGGGACCCATGGGAGTTGCCTTTGCCAAGCAGATCGAGATTTTGAATGATCCCGAGGTCAAGTATCTCCACTTTGATTTCCACCACGAGTGCAGCAAGATGAAGTGGCACCGCGTGTCGCTTATCTTGGACCACTTCCACGAGGAGCTCGTTTCTCAGGGGTATGTCATGCGTGAAGAAGCTTATGCAAAACCACAAAAAAAAAAAAAAAAGGTTGGGATCCATGCTAACCATCAATGACTGCAAATAAAAATAGCTATTTCAAGGCGCAGATCAGCAAGGAGGGCGTGGAGCAGGTTTCTCAGAAGCAGACCTCGGTCGTCCGCACTAACTGCATGGACTGTCTCGACCGCACCAATGTTGTCCAATCTGTTGTCTCTCGCTGGGTCTTAAACCGCCAGCTTCGCGAGATTGGCGTTTTGGGCTCTGATGAGAAGTTCGAGAACTTTGAGCAATTCGAGTCCCTGTTCCGCAATGGTAACTATCAAATGTTCATGCTTCCGTGGCATGTGTGTGATAATACATTATGCAAAATTATTAAGTCTAAGCTTCTTAAATTTGATTCTAGTTTGGGCCGATAATGCCGATGTCGTCAGCTGTGCTTACTCGGGTACCGGTGCTTTGAAGACTGATTTCACAAGGTAACATTAAGAGGATCTGTTAGTAAAAGACTGAATGCCAATCTCTGTCACTTCCTGTGCTGACGCGTTTTCTTCGTAGAACTGGCAACCGCACCAAAGCAGGAGCTCTCCAAGATCTTCAAAATTCAATTGTTCGCTATGTCAAGAACAACTTTTTGGACGGAACACGCCAGGTACTGTCAGGGAGCATGTCAGCCTTTGTCAAAATGAGTATTTCCGATGACAGTAGATTGAAGCTAATAATTGGCTGTTGATGTATAGGATGCCTACGATCTCTTTCTCAAGTACGACGTCAACCCATCTGGATCATACCCACTCGTTGACACTCGTCCTCTCCAGATCAAGGCATTGCCCCTGGTCATTGTCGTCGGCTTTGTTATGATTCTTGCCTCCATCTTCGTCCCCGAAGGTAATAACATCACTAATGTTTCGCCCAGAGTCTTCGTTTGCCATCTTTACCGTGTCCATATCGTCTAATGCTTGAAGGTCTTCTTGTATTCTGTAATACAGACTCCATGAGCACTGCCGTGATTTTGTTTTCCTCCTTCTGGCTGGCAATTATCACCTACGTATTCAAGTTCATTGTCGCCAACGGCGTGCACTATGTCAACTGGCCTAAGCTGGTCCCCTTGGGCTACACTCTTCCACCTGTCGGCGTCCAGGGTGGCAAGATTGGATTGAAGACTGAGTAATGTCAATATCCAAAGTGACATCAATAAATAGTACTATTCTTTTTTTTTTCCGGTCTTGCTCAGCCTGCACAGCCCGCAGCCCAGGATGATGACGTATTTCACGGTATTTGCCCAAAGCTTAAAAATCACTCCTTCCATGCTTTCGACATAATTTGCATTCTCACACATTTTTATAGAAACGATGCAACAACACAACCCAGCTTCAACCTCGTCATCGCAGCCACAGACTGCTGCAGTTCTACCTGCCCAATCAACATCGCCAGAGCAAGTTGTCGAAGCCTTAACCAATGCATCAGTGGAGCAGCCAAAGCCAAAAGATGAGGCTCAGTTGACAGACGAGCAAATCTTGACTCAAATGCAGGCCATCAAAGATGAGGAGGCGAATGCACACCCTCTGGTCGACAACTCGATAGATTTGCTCGAACTTGAGGCCGAGTATGCGAACGGAAGCGTGTCTTTCCGGAACAAAATCCGAGTATGAAAATGGAGCACAATGAAGACAATGGGATTATCGCGCACACCGTTGGAAGACATACCTGACATGTGCCCATGTTGTCTATATATGTCAGAACCTAGCGGATACTCATGACAGGATGCGTCGATCACGAGGCGATGGTAAAAAGTCGCAGCGTCTTGTCATTCTGATTCCATGTCTACTTGCGACCTGCTTTGCTAACGTGGCACTCGTTATGACTTTTTGTAACAATAGGCAATTGCTTCTACCGAGGTATCAAAAGAAAGAGCGCATCCTTTCAAAACACGACTCAGGAGCAAGGAGTTGACGACAGAATCTAATTTTACTCTCTCATTCTGTCCCTCTCCTACTCGCTCAGCATTCGCGTTCGCCTGGTTTGAGCGTGTAATGTTGGCCCCACACAAGCCCGAGCTCCATGCCAATGCCGTCAGGGCTATCGAGGAGTCCAAGGATCTGTTGGTGGCGGCACAATTTGAGCCCTTGGCGTTTGAGGACTTTTACGCCGTGACACTGGAGACGCTCCAGAACTTGGTCAACTGGACGCCCGATCAGCTGCTGGAAACTTTTCAACAGGACGAGATCTCCAACTCGATCGTGATGCACTTTCGCCTCGTGGCATCGGCGTATCTCAAGACACATCCCGAGGACTATGTGCCGTTCCTTGAGTTTGGCCAGACGATGGACGAGTACTGCTCGATGCACGTCGAGGCCATGGGCCGCGAGAGCGAGGAGATGATGGTGATTGCGCTAACCAAGGCGACACATGTCTCGATTGAGGTTGCTTATCTGAGCGGAAACGAATCAGACGAAGTCAACTTTTTACCGTTCTTGCCTGACACCCTTCCTTACATGCCCCCACTGGTGCTGCTGTACCGTCCTGGCCATTATGATATCTTGTATCGCAAGAGTCACTGCTTGGATGGTGTCGTTTAGTCGCCCAAATAAGGAGTGGTTTTTGAAGATCGAGCCGAAGAGTACATCAAATAAACGAGTGGCGCTATCTTTTCAAGCTAAAGAGACTAAAATCATCGGACCCAATGCTATGACGCTAGACAGCAAAAACAGCAAAAGAACAAGATGCAAAGCACAGAACAAAAGCAAAAGAGGAAAATAAAAGGGAGGGAAAGGAATACTGGCATATGAGACTATGTCTGCAAAGTTTGAACACAACGCAACGCAACTGTGCATATCCATCCGTGAACTTTTGCTGTTTGTGGACTGAGGAGACAAGACAGACCCATCTTGCATCCCCCAAAAGAAGAAGAGAAACACAAGCAAAATGGAAACAGGAATGCAAGTAAGGCGGATCAAGTGTGAGCTGGCCAGTGTATCTTTCTGTCTCTCTCTCTCGTGAAGCAGGGTGAGATGAGAGTGGTTTTTGCACAAGTGCATCGATTGGGCTGACTACGTCGCACACGAAGACAGATACGGCATCCATAGCGTTCAGTCCGCCCAAACATTCACTCCTTCCTCCATTGTCATGCCATGAATCTGTGTTTGTTTCGACGCCATATGCCAGATTGTGTCCAGAAGTATCCAACTATGCTGGTCCCTTTTTTTTTTTTTTTTTTTTTGAGTGATGCTATGACGCAAAACGGACCAAGAGCAATGAGCACGCTGAGCATCGCATCAACTACAGTACTGCAATTGTGAGTTGGGTGGGGAGTGAGTGTGTTGATAGCAGTGTGTGCGTATTGTCCATCATGATCAAACACGGAGCGGACATAATACAGCCATGCTTGAGTGTTGTGTCACCATCGCCCCCCATCACAGACATATCTCCATCTCGCTCAGTTCAGTTTGTCACAGTGTCTTTGTCCCATGAGTATCGGCTAGGTAGCTCTCTGCATGTATCGACCTATGTTACGTAGCAATGTTCCATCGGTTCATAATAGCTACCTTCCTGACACCCAAGTGCTACACAAGCGAAGACTAGGCTGGGCTAGGGGAAATGAATAGGGGCGGGGCAGGGGGGACTTTCCCCAAGGCAAAGATCCAAAAAAAAACTTGCTTACTCACGCTGGCAATGAACCAACTCGCACTCACTCCTCACACATCGTGCATAGCATTAAAGCAGAGCAAGGCAAGGCAAGGCAAGGCAAGGCAAGCAACATGACGGGACACACCTCGCTCACTCGACTCACTCGACTCGACTCGCCTCGCTTCTACACCTTCTTGTGGTGGTCTCTTTTCTTTCCTTCTCACTTCTCTTTCACTCTCCACTCTCACTTTGACTCCTTTTTCCACAATTCTCATTTCCATTTCCATTCGTCGCTTCAATTGCACACTCCTTTCTTTCTTCTTTCTTTCTTTCCGTGCTTGCTCTCCTCTTGGCTTCCCTTCTTAGCTTTACTTTGCCTGGCTTCATGCATCCATCCACTCCACAGACACTCCCACATTCCTTCTCATTCTCAATTTTTGTTATCGCGCTTGCTTTTGCATCCGGCTCAATATAAAGGCCGCATTCTCTCACCTGCACCTCAATCCGCTCGCATCACTTTCGATTCCTGCCAACTCATACCCCCTTCTTTCATTCCCCCTCTCCGTCCGTCCACCTGACATCCTTTTCAGTCCCTCACATCCTCGTATGATTATGGCTATGGCAATGGCGCGTTCCGATGTCAATCACTCCTTCGCTAGGACCAACCCCGCCCAGAGTTCACTCGAGGAGGAGCTTGCTGCCCTTCATCGCCCGTCCTCCTCGTCCTCGTCCAAGGATGGTACCTCCACGCTGTCCTCTGACGATCTCACCGAGAACAATGCTGACGAGTGCAAAACAGGCCCTATTTTGACTCGCTTACTGTGGCATCGCGACCTGATACCCATGGTCATTGGCTACCTCGACTGCCGGTCGCTGCTTGCCCTCGCCTCAATCAGCACAAGATATCGCCGCGAGATCCTCGTGCCCGCGACTCCAAATCTCTCCTGCATCAACATCTTTCTTCAGCTCCGTACCATCGTCTGCCCCATGGCTCAGTTCGAGGCCCTCAAGGATTTCATGGTCAAGTACCGAGCCTTCAAGCCTGTTCACATCCACTTCACCTACTCGGAGCAGTCGTCGCTCATGTCCCTAGTCCCCATCGTTGCCGCTCCCATCTACAACACCAAAACCGACACGACTTTCTCTCATCCGTCCACAAGTCCCCTCACCTCCTCACATCTCTTTGGCGTCAATCAAAGCATCAGCATCAACTTCACAACTAACTCTGACAGCCTCTACCAGCACCACCACCCTTTGTTGCCACACCAGGTTCGGCAACAACAGCTTCGCTGCAGTGATGATTTACTTGGACTCCAAAATACCCAGCACGAGAACGATCAACCAGATACATCCTCGGTGTCCACCAACTCTTCGACAACAGCTGTTAACGGCCTCCAAACGACTCGTACAAACAGCAGCAGCAGCAGTAGTAGTAGTAGTACTGAGGGTCCGGACGAGGGTCTATCAGAACAAAAAGAGACCGTGGTTTCAGAAAGAGTCAGTGACAGCAGCAGCAGCAGCAGAGCATCCATTAACATTCCAGGGCCAACTCAAATCGCGTCCCTTGACCCACATACCATCCACCATGCAGCGATATTGGAAATGCATTCGGCGCCTTCGGACTCTATACCGGTCCTGTCGAGCTCCTCATCGTCGACCCAGCCACTATCGGGTCATGGCCATCATGGGTTCGAACTCTCATACTGGCAAAAGTTTGCCCTGAACGAGCTGTTCATGCGTCTGCTGCCTTTCCTGCGCACCCTGACCATTGGACGCACGGACAAACCTCGAAAGAGCCTGCGGGACATTGACCAATCCGGTGTTGAACTCTCGGCCGGAGTGTGTTTCTTCTTGGCTCGGTGTTTCAACGTCATGCACGACATGCCCGAGACCGCCCTCGAGTCGGTGTTGTGGATGGACGTGACGTCGCGCGAGGTTGTTCTGCTCATCACCATGATTGAGCTCCGCGACATTATGGTCGACGAGCGGTACTGGAAGCGTGGTTACTGGATTGTCGACCACCCAGTGCACGAGAACGACAACGACGACGATGACGAGGTTAGCGAAAGTGAGGAGACTTGCAGCGATAGCAATTTACCAGAGGGCGACTGGGATGGATTCTATTATTTGATCAACCAAGAAGGCGGCGAGAAGAGAGTGGCGCCTCAACCCAAGCTCTCAATTTCACAGCCGGCGCCTCGACATGCGTCCAGGTTTTCCTCCCTTCGCCAACGAGGCCCTACTCGTCGGATCAATGTCGCCAGGGGCACATTCACCACCGCGTCCTCACCTACAACTACAGCACCAAATGACGATGGCGACATGGCAACATCGTTTTCAAAGCAGAGTATCGCACCTTTGACGCCTCAGCATCAAATATCCGGGCTTGGCCATCTTGTCAAGAGCAACGGAAGCGCAGGATCGCAAGGATCGTTGAGCCAGGGTTCCGAAGGAGGTTCGGTCACCTTTTCACCCACCGTGGGGTGCTCAAGCTTCGGATTGGACAACAACAACAACAACAACAACAACAACAACAACAACAACAACAACAATAACACGACTTTCAGAGCCAACTCAACCAGCAACTCAAGGAATATCGCCATGGGACGATTGCGATTCCGGTCGGAGCCAGCACCCTGGCAAGGTTTCGGCGATAGCTCAGACAATCGCAGCTCTGGGTTGGACGAGAAGGTGCACCCTGCTGTGCAGCTGTTCGAGGACCTGAAGGAGGAGATTCTGGAAGCAGCCAATTCAACTTCCCTGTACTGCGACTATAAGCAGAAAGGCCGGAAAATCACCGACGACGAGGAGTCGTGGCTATAATAAAATACCCATATCTAGCTGAATAACCGTTCCCAAAAAAAATACATCCCTCTTGTTTCTAGTACCATAAGCACACAAAAAAAAAGAGATAATACACCTTGTTTTAAGCGCTCAAATGAAGCGAGTTGATAGTATTTATTCTCTTTCACTCTCTCTCTTCTCATTCTCTCGTATTTCTTTATTCGTGATTGTCCTCGGCGGCCCAAAGACTCAAGTTATCGCGGAGAAGCTGCATGATGAGAGCAGCGTCCTTGTAGCTGGTTTCCTCCAAGCTTTCGAGTGCAGAAACGGCTTCGTCAAAGGCCGTTTTGGCGGTCGTGAGAGCCAACTGCCTATCCTCCAGGATCTCGAACATGAAGACCGAGTAGTTCAGAGCAAGGCCCAAGCGGATGGGGTGCGTGCAGTGCAAGTTGCCCGAGGACTCTGTGGCGGTGACATAGGCCTTCTTGGCGTCCTCGGTCGCCTGTGCTCTTTTATCTCCGGACGAGAATTCGGCGAGGTAGCGGTAGTAGTCGGCTTTCCTGTTGAATAGACACGTCGGGGGGGGGGGGGGAGTGGTAGTAGGAGGAGACAATGAGGGTCAGGCCAACCTCTTCCATCGTCGTCATCAGGGGAAAGAAAAGCAAAGACAGATTGACATCCTACATCTTGTAGTAGAAAACGTTGCACTCGTCTTTATCATCCGAGTCGACGAAAGGAATCACATCTTCGTCGAGGATGCGGAGGATGTCCGCACAAGTTAAATTGAGCTCGTCCTCAATCTTGGCGCGATATGGCTTGAGGTGCTCGACCCGCTCCGTGTTGTTGTTCGATGCTTCCTTCCCCTCGATTGAGGTCACAATGCGCCAGGATGCACGGCGAGCCCCCACCAAGTTCTTGAACGCAACCGACAGCAGGTTGCGCTCCTCCAAGGTCAGCTGGACATGATGCTGAGGAGTGTCGAGTAATGTTTAAAAAAAATGTTGGGTAGGTTAGTATTATGAAAGACTATGGACGAAGGGGTGTGCTCGTGCGTGGTAAAAAAAAAAAAGAAAGAAATGTTACCTTGGTGATCTCTTTCATGTAAGATACCATTTCTAATGATGTCATTGAGGTGCATATAAGTGAGTGGTGTATCACGACATGTTACTGTTTTGCGTCCAAGTTGTGAACACAGAGCGAGCTGAGCTCTTACCATCGTATCGCTCAGATTGCTCGGCAACCTTGGCCATGTAGACCTGGCGAGAGAGAGAGAGAAACGACATACAAAAGGTTTAGCATACCCTCCTGCGATTTCTCTTGAATATTCATGCGATAGTCCGACATGCAAACTTTCGTCCTTGCGACATGCTTGATCATGAATAAGGTATTCTCTCAGAATTCTTACGTTGGTTTCGCGCTCCTAATTGGCAAAAAAAAAAAAAAAAAAAAAAAAAAACAGGGGTTAGTTGATATTTCCAGTTCGCGTTTCGAGGTCGAGTAGGAAACAAAATTGGGGATCTCGGCAAGTGTTGAAAATAGAACTCGGGAATGTCGCACAAAATGGGAGGTGGCTACTCCGTTGCAAGGTGTCATCAAACAAAAAGAGCCAGAACAACAAGAAAAACCGTGGTGAGAGGTAGCTCGCGAAAGGGTCGATGAGATACTGGGATATGGATTTCAGCAAAAAAAAAAAAAAAAAAAAACTCGAAACACGCGTCCTCCTTAAAATTTTCCTCCACAAAACTGATTGTTGAGCCAATTCGAATCGACGGTGGCTCTCCGAGGCAAGGTATTCTTATTTTGGGTCCACTTGATCTCTGTAGCCAAAGATAATGAGTTTTCTGCTTCCTTGCATTGGCATACACGACACGTCATTAGTGCTCTTTTTCTCACCCTCCTCTCGCAAAAGCACAACTATTTTGTGGTCTGTGAGGACTCATCTGAAATGAGAGTAGGACGACAAAAAGTGACGACGCAAAAGTTCCTCGCTCTTCCGAGATGCCTCACTCAAAACGCGCGTTTTTTGAATGCAATGGCTGGAAATGATATCCAATTGAATGAACTCTGAACGCCATCCTTTGTACAGTGATCCTCGGTCAAGCCATCAGGGTGCGACCTTTTTTTCTTTCTTTCGTTCTTTACTTACAGATGTATTGGCCATGGTTGATTATTTAGTTGGATGGTTCTTGTTGGGCTGGGTAGGCTTGTGAATCTGCTTTATGTTGCACGAGTACTTTGGAAGCTGATGTTGTTATGGAATGAAATGTTGAATGAGAATGAAAGAAGAGAGGAAATGGGAAAAAGAAAACGAAAGACCGTTTTTGTGTCGATAGGCTTATATGACATCCTGACCCCATTATGTTGTTTTGTTTGCATGCCAGAGGGGTGTGTTAAGGTGTTGTGTTTGGCGTTCAAATGCGGCCATGGGATATGAGCCATACACAGTTTACGAACAACAGACGTGCTTCCTCCAGACCCGTCCTTCCCGCCCACCCACACCCAGAGCATCTTCCCGACTGTTTTTTTTTTGGTATCTTTCTCTCTCGTCGCCCCCCTTTTTTTCTTGGGCGCTCCTCGCCCAAAAGCAACTGGGCTGGAGGCCCATGTCGCTTTCAGACCATCACTTTACTTTGTTCTGTGCAAACGGTCAGGGGAAGGGAGCGGCAAAAGAAAAGAAGAAAAGACGGGATGGAGAATGGATGGAGCAAAACAAGATGACGGGTGCTGTGGGAGTGTGAGGGGCACACTTCCAACACAGAGAGTTGCGATACCTTGGGCCGTTTGGTATGAACAACCGGTCCCTTTTTTGCATGATTTCTTCGGCAAACACTGCATCGTATTTTCCTCCCACATGATTTACAATTTTAGAAGGGTCAGGAATAAGGCAGGGGAAAGAAGCTGAGTGGGGAGCATGTCCTGGTTAATGCCTCAGCTTCGAAACAGGTCGTAGTAATATACACGTTTTTGTTTATTAATTATCCAAGAGCTTGCTCGACACTCTTAATAACGCTTTCGCATCAACGAAGGCTTCCAGTCCAAGGGATGAGTCTCGGGGGTCTAGAGTTGTGGTAATAATGAAGATCAATTGGTTAGTATCAACGGGCGAAAGACCTCGGCAACAATGGCAATGGTCGGCTATACGCCCAAAAGAAGAAGAATAAAACTTACTGCTTCATCGTCCTCCTTCCAGATCTTGATGGTCTTGTCGGCCTCACCAGTGATAAGGCGGAGACCAGTCTTGTCAAACTCGGCACAAAAGATACCAGCCTCACTCTCCAAGGATCCGGGCTGCACCAATGAGTCAAGTCGCTGGAACTGATGTCCCGACTTCCAATCCCAGAATCCCAAGGCTCCATTGTCAGCTAAAAGTGGAGGTCAGTTGTGTTAGAATCAAATAAAGTTTCACTCGCAAGAGATGGTTTACAGAGACGTTGAGCTTACCTCCAGTAAACATGACGTTGTCAGCGTTAACAGCCATGGCATTGACGATACCACCACCTCCAGTAGCACCTCCAGGACCCTCAAAGTTACGCATGAACTGACCCTCAGGGCACTTCCATTGTTTGATGTTGTCTGGACTGGCAGTGGCGAATGTGAACTCGGTAGGGTGGAGAGTCATGGCGCGGACACTCTTCTTGTGGTGTGTCAAGGTGGTCATGGTCTTGCCTGCTGCCAAGTCCCAGAGTCGGACTGTGCTGTCCATCGAAGATGTAAGAACCTGTGGGTCGGCTTCTTGACATTTGACTGAACTGACTGTTCCTGTGTGTCCAGACAGTACATGTACCGCCTGCTTTGTACGCATATCCCAGACCTATTTTCATTTACCAATATCGTCAGCATTTGAACCCAATTAGAAACAATCTAGACCGCGAATCATCAAGCCTAACTTACTCGAGCAGTGGCATCACGTCCAGAAGTGACAAGAACATCCAAGGTAGGGTGGATAGCAAGGGCGTAAACACCGCTAAGATGTCCATGGTAGTGGCGAATAACCTTGTTGGTCTCCAAATCCCAGCACTTGACCATCTTGTCATCACCACAGGAGAACAGGTAAGGGTGGCGAGGTGAGACTGCAAGGCCACGCACAGATCCGATATGTCCAGTCAATGACAGCTTCAGTCTTCCAGACGCGAGATCCCAAATCTAAGATAGTCATCAATCGAACATTTAGTCAAAAGCCCAGACTCATGCTTATTTTTCCAATGATACTGTAAAATTGTCACCTTGATAATACGGTCACTAGCACCAGTGGCGAACCAAGTGTTGCCAGGTTCGACAGCAACACTTCTGACCCACCCTTGGTGTCCTGAAATAACTCTCATAAGCTTCCAAGGAGCGTGCCACTCGGGACGAATAGCCTTCGCCACCGGCCTGCGAACAAGCGAGCTGCCACCTCCAGGGGTATCTGGGAAAGGGTTGTGGATTGTTGGCTTGTGCATGACGAGGGCTGAGCTCTGTTGTGTCGAAGCCTTCTTGGGCATGCCGTCCAGAATCTTTTGAACTCCACTGTCAACATTCGAGACATCTCCTGAAGGTGGTGCGCTCTTGGCCTTCTTTTGTTTCTGCTGCTCCTCCATGCGTTTCTGTAGTGGGTATGGCAGCACCTGGACGTGCTTATATTCGTCATAGATCTTGGACTGCAGTTTGACACGTTGACTATTCATAAAGGAATACGGGGCGCTTGATATTAGTCCAACCTGGCTTTTGCTGTTGGCTTCATGAGTGCCGAATCTTTGTCGCCAAGCATACCTTGTCTGATCTTCCGTGGGTGTAATATAGAGACTCTCTTGATCCTCAGCAAACAGCTCTCGCGTCCTCTTGGCCGACTTTTCCAGGATAGACTTCAATGAACCCTGATCAGCGTCGATGGCAACATCTGGAACGACAGCATCGGGTGCGTCGCTAGCCATGGCCACATCCTGGGATTCCTCGGCTTTGCTGCTGGCTTTTGCCCTGGATGCTCTCTTGGGTGGCATGTCTGTGTCGCTGTTGTGAGTGGTGTTGATGGATGGACTGAGTGTTGATTGATCAAGTAGAAGAAATGTGACCGACGTCAACTTCATTTCAACTTGAAAGTCACGTGCAATTTGGCGTTCGCGTCTTTTCTTTGGTGGCCATCCGCCCATCCAAACTCTCACACATCTCACATCACACACAACAACATCTCGGTTTCATCATGGCACAGAAGCAGATTGAACTTCAGGACTTGGACCTGCAGCAGCTCGTGGAGGTCAAGAAGCAGCTGGAAGACGTAAGGAGCCATCTCTTAGCTAGTGTTCAGGATTGTGCGCATGGAAACAGTTCAGAGCTTGTCAGAGGAAGGTGGCATTCCTCAAGCTTGTGCCTGAACAAGCATGCTGACTATGTGGGAGAAGAAGAAATGATGGAGTTGAAAATGAACGCCAATGTAGTTCGAAGGCAGCCGATTTTCCATCTCTCGAGAGCTTGGGCCATTTACCAGACGGTCGAAAGCAAAGAGAACTGATCAGACAAAAGCTTACTGTTTCGTTTATTTTTCTCAACTTTCCAGGAACTCTCTCACTTGACTTCGTCGTTCGGTCAGTTGAAGCAGGCCCAGAACCGATTCTCAGACTGCATTGAGAGCTGCAAGGCTGTCCATGAGAAGAACGAAGAGAAGACTATCCTCGTGCCTTTGACCAGCTCATTATACGTTCCTGGAAAGTTGGCTGACGTTCAGAAGGTCATTGTCGATATCGGCACAGGATACTACGTCGAGAAGGTAAGGCGAAGAACCAGAAGCTGGACTACGAAAGATCGTGCTTACAAGTGACCATTATTTGCGAGATGTATACATGCAAACTTGACATGATTATTTATTTGTCTATAACATATTTAGACCACTGAGGATGCCATCAAGTTTTACAATGCCAAGGTCGCTTTTGTCAATGGCAACTTGGAGAAGATCCAGACAACAGTCGCACAGAAGCAGGGGAACTTGAGGTCGTTGGTCGACATGATGCAGTACAAGCTCCAGATCCAGCAGCAGGAGCAGAAGGCGGCAGCAGCAACATCAAAGGCGTAGGCCCCCCCCACGAAGCAAAATTTTTAATACACATCGCAGTTTTTTCAACTTATCACTCAAAGGACGTCATCAGCATGGAGCATTTCAAGATTACCCCCTCTTACTTCGTCTCTGTTTTGGTCCAGCTTCTTGATGGATCGTTGGTAGCCAAGGACATCACAGCGTCAGGCACTTAGAAAAGTTGGAAGATACGACGGTAATATTTGCAACATAAGCATCACACGTATACCTCGAGTGGGAACCTGTCCTGTTCGCCTGCGATTAGTTATTTTCCAGCAAATCCCATGAGAGGTTTGGCTCGATAAATGAAGGTTGCACAAGTTGTCACCCGCAATATCTTTTGGTTTGCTGGATGCCCGAGCACAGAACCCATGTTCCCGAGATAACAAACGCAGTTGGAACGGCACGGTGCGCCACCTCTTGACTACCCGGAGATGCCAACCTGTTTGGTTGAGTGCCATGGCTCTTCACCATTGACATGTGCAAAGTGGGGAACACAAAGGATTGGCGATCAACACCCAACTGTCGAACAAACTAAGAACAAAACAGGTTCTACTTGGTTCATGCACGGCTCTATCCCGCCTTGTGTACTCTGTGTTGACCATGGTCAGGTAGATGCATTATGAGCCAAGTGAGCAGCAAGCCGAGAACACAAAGCACTCGATTGCTTGCCATGTTTGCGTGCATAGTTCTCTTCTACGTTTAGTTCCTCATTCATTCATCATCTTTCTCATTCTACCAAACTACTCATTCACTCGCAATGACTGCTCCAACTTCCAAGCCTGCACAAGAGTCTGCAGGCAACTCAAAGGAACGCTTGACCTCGGAGGGCAGCGTCTGTCCGCTGCCACCAGCTATGATGGCCAAAATCAGGAACCGCACGGAGATGCACACTCACCCATATCTTCAAGCGAACTTCTACCCTGTCTATGAGGAGACTGAAGATCCTGAAGGTATCGAGTGCGACATCGTTGGTGAGATCCCAGAGTCACTGCGGCACTCTCAGTATGTCCGAACTGGACCCAACTCTATCCATATCCCAGAGCACCACGGACCTCATCACTTCTTTGATGGAGACGGTAAGCTTGTAAAACAACAACGAAGGTTGATCAATTGGCGCTCCCCTAACTGCTGTTGTTGCTTGCTGTTTGGGGTCTTAGGCATGGTTCACGGTGTTTACTTTGACGGCGAGGAAGGCTCGGCAATTCGCCCGCGATACATGAATCGTTTTGTCCGTTGCGAGATCTTTGAGCAGGGTCTAAAACACGGCTTGATCCTGCTTTCAGTCGACCTGCTCATGAACACTCGTATATCTCGTCTCAAGGCTCTGATGCAGCTTACCTGGCTGTCTCTCAAGTCCTTTGTCTTGCGCGTCAGCAATATGGGCAACGGCAATACTGCCCTTCTGTTTGCCAACCAACGCCTCCTTGCCCTCGAAGAGGCCGGCCTTCCGTTTGAGCTGACCGTCCCTGCTCTGGAGTCAGTTGGAGAATACAACTTTGAGGAGAATGGAATCCGTCGTGGCAAGAAGCCTTGGCTCCCTAATACCGAGGCTTGTACAGCACATCCTAAGGTACAAGGGTTGTGGACACATGTTGATCTCAGGAGTCAAGACAGTAGATACTAACTCGGTGCTCTCGTTCGGTGTTATCTTTAGGTGTGCCCAAGGACTGGCGAGACCATCCTGTTCAACTGGCGTTTCTTGGAGAAGCCCTTTATGTTCTACTCTGTCATCACTCCTGATGGTAAACGGCGAATCTGGGATGCACCAATTCCCGGATACTCGGAGCCCACCATGACGCACGGTTAGTTCAGGCGGATATGGCAAGAAAAGTGCGCCTTCGTTTACATGCACTAACCTTCTCGCATACCTGTTTGACGACTATAGACTTTGCTATCACGGAAACTCACTCAATGTAAGCACCAGTGTTGGCAGTTCTACGAGAGTAAGCTGCTTGGAGAAACTGTTTTACTGATATTTATTCTGTCTGGCTATCATCGTGGCGAATGCAGTCTCCTTCAGGTGCCATTAATCCAGAATCCGGTCACTCACTTGAGGCGCAACATTCCGATTCTTGCTTTTGAAGAAGACAAGCCTGCCAAGTTCGGAGTCTTCCCTCGCTACTTTGACCCCAAGAAAGACGAAGTCGTTTGGTTCGAGTCGCGGACCTGTCATATCTTCCACACATCCCAGGCTTGGGATGAGAAGGATACCGAGGGTAACGTCATTGCTGTGTGCATGACCGGTTGTCGCTCCAACCGACTTCCTTGTGATATCACAAAGTGGGGAAAGACTGACGAGAAGACCTACCGTGGTGGCAAGACCATGGAGGAGCTTGCCAAAAAGCACATCCCTCCAGGCTCTGGTGACTACGACGCTCAGGACCCCGATTCGACTTACCTCACATTATTCCGTTTCGATCTCAAAACCAAAGAGACACAGATGACGACCCTAACCACCCTCCCGACAGAGTTTCCAGTGATGAATTTTGACTGGTACACTCGCCCTAGCGCCAAGTATATTTACTCGTCAACCCTGACAACTAGTGTTAACGGCGTTGGCTCTAAGAGTGTTGGTGTCATTAAGTTGAATATTCAGGCTGTCCTCGAAAAGAAGAAGGATCTCACGGCTTCTGGGCAGATGAAGAATGTAGGCGGCGATGGTCAGTGGGAGCTCGGGCTCGATGCCCTCAAGGAGCTGGAGGAGCAGGAGCACAAAGTGTACAAGTTTGCTCCAGGCGTCCACAACAGTGAGCCGTTCTTTGTCCCTGCATTACCCCGCAAAGATGGTAAAGAGTTGGAGGAGGACGAAGGACACTTGATCCTGTACGTGTACGACGAGAGCCAGCTCGATAATGGCCACGCTCAGCCTGGCAAGCCGCAAGTCACTGAGCTTTGGATCTTTGACGCGCAAAAATTTGGCCCTGAGACTGAGCCTGTAGCCAAAGTCAGGATCCCACGCCGCATTCCCTATGGCTTCCATGGACTGTGGCTTTCGAAGGAGATGATCAAAGCCAACCAAAAGCTAAACGCCAGCCGGAAGCGACAGAGGGAACAAATGAAGGGAGGTGCAGACGCGCTGGCAATCTGAACTTATGTACTCCGTAAGGTTTCAAGCCACCACATATTTTGAAATTTATCGACAGTCACAAGCATAAACAATGTGAAAAAAAGAAAAAAGGCATTGTGCTGGACAGAGAACGCTTCATTTAACCATCCCCCCCTCCATCATCACCATCACCACCATGTCAGACTCAGATAGCGAGAACGAAAAGAGACTCACCTTGGAAGACCTTGAGGGCTCCGATACCGAGATGCTCTCGGGCGATGAGGATGGTCCCATGGATATTTTCACCGAACAGCGAGTCACTATCAACAACGAGGTATATTACTCTTTTCTTTCGAATACGGGATTGATCCACGAGTGCGTACTGGAGTACTGAAGAGCCAGTTTGCTCAGCTGGTTACCACACATCGCCGTCAACAACACTCAGCTTCCTTGGACCTTGAAGACCAAGCCGGCATGACATAAAACCAACATGGGCATTGGAAGAGCCAAATCCTCTCAGAAGACGATCATCGACCACAATGTGTCAGAACTATCTCTAACACATCTATAACACTCGCCTTGGAACATACAATCGTTTCTTATAGCCCGCATTGAAGCGCCTTAGGGAACAGATTGCCCTCCCCACCAACATCCCCTGGTCCGAAACCCAATCCATCACTTCCTCAAAACCCGTTGTTGTTGCCGACCCCGACGACGATCTGACCCGCGAGGTCGCCTTTTACGACCAGGCCCTCGAGGCTGCCGTGCTGGGCCGCGAGCGGATAAAGAAGGAGGGTGGCGTGTTCGAGCGCCCCGACGACTACTTTGCAGAGATGATCAAGACCGACGACCACATGGCCAAGATCCGCCAGCGACTCTTGGACGAGAACGCCTCGATCCAGGCCAGTGAGCGCGCCAAGGCACAGAGAGACCTCAAGAAGTTTGGAAAGAAGGTGCAGACAGAGAAGCGGTTGGAGCGTGAGAAGTCCAAGGCAGACGCTCTGGATAAGATCCAGGCACTCAAGAAGAGTACGTGTTTTTGTTTGCTCTTGTTATTCGATCAAATGGCTTTATTGTGAAGAGCACGTCTCTAACCCTCTCACACTGCTTATGTTGCACCACAATAGAACGCCAGGGCAACGACAACACAACGAACGCAGATGACGACTTTGATGTGGCGCTGGCGAGTGACGATGACGAGATGAAGGCATACAAGGCCGCTGGCAAGGGCGGCGTCAACAAGAACAACAAGCGCTCGGCACCATCATCGACAGAGTCACGGGGCAAGCGCGTGAAGAAGGATCAGAAGTTCGGCTTTGGTGGCAAAAAGAGGCACGGCAAGAGCAACACTGCCGACTCGTCGGCCGATGTCAGTGGATTTAGTGTCAAGCGCAACAAGTCAACATCTTTCAAGTCTGGGCACAAGGCTTCCAAGGGTGGCGCCAAGGGTGGTGCCAAGGGAGGTGCCAAGCAGCGTCCAGGAAAGAGCCGTCGCCAAAGCGGTCCTAGCAGACATTAATTCAAGTAGACAAACAAACAAGACAACCCTCAACAAATTATGCATATTCTATTCATTCATTATCTCATGTCCATGTTTCGTTTGTTTTTTTTAAAAAAATCTTTATTTCAGTTTCTTTCGATCGGGAAAGGGGGATGGGGATGGGGACGGGGGTGAAGGCGCAAGTGCGAGTAGGAAGTGAAGTGATAGGCAAGTCAAAAGGGGAAAAATAGAAGAGAAGGGTGGAGTTGCCAAGCGAGTGAAGGGGACGTGTTTTTTACTGCATGCTGTTGGGGTCAAAGTTGAAGCCGCCCTGGGGTGCGCCTGAGGCGTTGAAGGCAAAGGTACCAGTCTGAGCGTCGACCTGAGGTGCCAAGCCAGTGTCCTCCTCCTCCTCCTCGGCAAAGTACTTGTCGATGATGCCGTAGGCCTTTCTGTAGATGTCGGTGTTGTCGTGAGCCTGCAAGTTGTGGATCTTCTCCATACCACCGCACTCCTCGATGTAGATGCTGAACTGGTTGATTCCTCCAGTAAGCTCCTTATCCATCTCGCCGACCTTCAAGATGTTCTCCAGGCCATCCAAGGCAACCTGGATAATCTTGTTGTCCATGCAGATGAGAATGTCGCACAGGGGCTTGATGCATCCTTGGCTGACGAGGTACTTGATCTGCTCAGGCTTGTTCAGTCCTCCTGAGGTGGCGTTAGAAATGGCCCAGCAGGCCTCCTTCTTGGTCTTGAAGTCAGCGTTCTGGAGAATGTTGATCAGAGGAGGGATGATGTTGGCATCGATGACGCTCTGGATCTGGACGCAGGTGCCGGCAGTAACGTTGGAAATGGTCCAGCAGGCCTCCTTGCGGATGTTATCCTTGGGGCTGGAAAGAAGGTACAAGAGTGACTGAAGGGCGCCGCAGTTAACAATGACCTGAGTCTGGACATCGTCTCCAGTAACAATGTTGCCGACAGTTCGCAGAGCGGGGGTCTGGACCGAAGCCATGTGGTGCATCAAGAGTTCAACAAGGCGACGGCAAACACCAGACTCAATGACGGCTTGGATCTTTTCGTTGGTTCCGTCCGAAAGGTATGACATGGCCCAGCAAGCATCGATCAAGACCTCGTCGTCGCTCGAGTGAATCAGTTTGGCAAGTGCTGGTAAAGCAGGGAAGATCTAATAGAAAATACAAGGGTTAGCACTCTTCCACGGTTCTAACGGGAAATAACACATTTATCTGGTTACTTTTTTTCATTCCAACATACCAAATTCCAGTCTGGGGGAGGGTTCTTGCCACGGCAAAAGTTGGAAAGGGTCCATGTAGCGTTTCTGAGCATCGAAATTTTGTTGTTCTCGTGGAGCAAAGCAAGCAAGGGGAAAAGCGAGTTCTCGCGGAGAACAATGTCACGGCAGCGAGGGCTGTCACCAGCAATGTTTCCAAGAGCCCAAACGGCCTATTTATCACGGCATAGTTAGAAAGTTAGATGCGTGTCTTGATTTGAGATGATAAACGATAAAAACACGCGATACGATACGATCAAAGTTTCTTACCTGCTCTTTGACATCGGCGACAGGACTGCTCAACAACTGGACAAAAAATGGGACAGCGCCAGCTTCAATGACGTACTGTGTCTGGACAGAAGTGCCCGAGGCAATGTTGGTCAAGGCCCAAGCAGCCTCAAACTAGATTGATGAAGAGAGATGCCCAGTGCCATACGTCAGTTGACATTTATCAGATAATATAAATTGAAAAAAGGAACAAACAAGGTGATATCCTACCTGGACAACAGCATGGGGCGAGCTCAAGAACTCAACAAACTTGGGCACAACTCCGCAGCGGATAACCTCATCGATGGGGGGGTTGCGCTCCTTGGAGAGAAGCTTGCGAAAGCGAGTTGTGGCAGTGAGCTGATCGTCAACGTTGTCGGACATAACACCCTGAATCATTGCTGGGAGCTGCTCGTGGAACTGTGTGCGATGTTGATTGGAATAGGAAGAGTTGGTTAGTGTGACGTTATTTAAGGACGAGGTGTGGAGTCGTTCAAAGAAAAAGTGTGAAGAGTGGCAATGGTGGCACCGCTCCACCACACTTTTCCAGGATGATTAAGCTGTCATGTGACAGTGATCAACTACGGGTTGCTGCTGCTTCGTTTTTCCATCAGACGGCCTGTAGACGCGGCGCATTTGGCAATAGCCTATCATCATCAGCTTGGTGATGGTTCAACAAGCTTTGTCGCAGTGAGACATATTCAGGGCAGCATAGGCGTTATCTGCGTGATTGGCTCCTGACAATGCCCTGTTATTCCATGCGCCATTGGCTGATTGAACTCTTCCACTTGTGATTTCCTTTGTGATTTCCGTTCAATTACCTGACTGTTGGCAGCGGCAACGCCTTCATCCTCTGATTCCTCTGACTCGGCAGCAATGGCGAGATTGCGGCGCTTGGACAAGTTCTCCTCGCGCTTCTGCTTGCGAAGCTCAACGTTCTGCTCGTTGCGGTTGCGTCTCAGCTCCTCGGGCTTGAAGGCGCTCTTGGCCTTGAAATTCTGGGTGCGGTGCTCTGGGATCTTGTCCATGATGGGAATCTGCTTGGTGTGATGGGGGGTGGATGGACGAATGAAAGAAAGAGAACAAAGGGGGCGAAAAAAGTCAAACGACGAAAATTTTATCACAAACTCAACTCGGTTGTGTGTGTGTGAGTGCTCCATCCAGAGTGACGTGGACTGGTTGCCACCAAAACAACATGGCAAATTCATCTACCGATACTCGGTCCAAACCCACAGAAAGCTTCTTTGGTGCCATGTGCAACTCACTGTGCACGCTCAGGAGTGAGCGGTACATAGTGGACCTTCGTGGAACTGGTTTAGGCACCCCCTTAGCTTTGTTTATGTATCTCCAATATTCTCCCTTTGACCGTTAGATAGAAGAGGAGCATGATAGAGTCGATAAGATGACAACAATAGAACGGAGCGATCAAGCATCGTTCAGCTTACCCTGCTAGACAAATATGCTTGAAGAGATGAGATGGTCGTTTGACTCGACTTGTCCTGTGTCGCCCTCTCTCAATACGGGAACCCATCTTTCTCTGTCGCGAGTAGAGCAGCCATTGATGGACGACGGCAAGCATATTTTGGGATTAAAGTTGTCCTGCAAGACGCAAACCAGCCCATAAAATGACCACAGCCGAGTGCTGTTGCTCCATCACAGACTGGCCCATGAATGACATTGCCATCTTTGCCCAACCCACCTCCACTACCCTTCGGCTTTATTTTCAATGGGCATGCTGGCCACATTGAGGAGACGAAGAAAGGATTTGGGCTCTGAATACATGAAATAGCAACATGATGGAATTATGTTCCTGAACGAACAGAACAGGTGAATAAAAAAAAAGGCGCCACAACCTTTTGAACCATCCGTCACATCTCCATCTCTGCACACAACGCATACCCTCTTCTCCCATTCCTCGTTCCACCCACCCCACATACCCACACCCCACCCTCACCCAAACACCACATACTCACACCGACTACATGGAACGCATGGCTTCATCAGGGTCATCCGTCAAGCGGCCCAGCAGCATCAACAGTGGATCCAGCTACATACCCACCTCTCCAGTCGGCAGTCTAGCCACATCAGTCTCGCCCAACTTGCATGACGACGCTTTCTCAAACAATCCCGAGGACTACGACATTCGCTTGCCAATCGGTAACGTAGACGCTTGCCTTCCCGGGTTCTTGTGTACCGTCGAAAGACACTGGTGAAATTAACGAGCACAACACACCGTTCTACTTCATTTCTCAATGACTAGGGTATGGTTCGTCCGCGGTGGTGTACAACGCCTACTACAAGCCATTGAATAAGAGGGTGGCCATCAAGGTCATTGACCTCGACATGTTTGAGCGCAATCAGATTGACGAACTTCGCCGAGAGACACAAGTGATGGCGTTATGTAAGCACGCCAATGTGCTCCGCGTCAATGGAGCATTCGTAACCGACAGCAAGTTGTACATTGTCACGCCCTATCTTTCTGCAGGTAAGAAGACGTAGTGAGCATGGAAGCACGCCAACACAGGGCCATAGCAAAGTCACTTGAAGACTTGAAAGCTGACGTGCTGCTTTATTTATGGCATCCTTATCGCGCTTTGATGATAGGATCGTGCCTGGACATCATGAAGACAGCTTATCCTGATGGATTTGACGAGATTTCCATCGCCACAATCCTTAAGCAAGCTTTGCAGGGACTTGACTATCTCCACAAGAATGGACATATCCACAGGTATGTTGCCTCGACGCGAAACGATACTTGCTAGAGCCATCGAAACAAAAAAAAACCGCTGTTGACTGACCTATGCTTTGACATCTTGCCCTCAAAATAGAGATGTCAAGGCTGGAAACTTGCTGATGGATGACGATGGCTCGGTCCTTTTGGCAGACTTTGGTGTTTCTTCATCGCTAATGGAGAATGGCGACAGACGTGGCATGCGAAAGACGTTTGTCGGTACCCCTTGCTGGATGGCGCCCGAGGTGATGGAACAGGCTGGATACGACTACAAGGCAGATATTTGGAGTTTCGGCATCACAGCCATTGAGCTGGCGACAGGACACGCACCCTTTGCAAAGTACCCACCTATCAAGGTCTTGATGCTCACCCTCTCCAATGACCCACCAACGCTGGACCGCGAGTCGACCAAACACCGCTACTCCAAATTGCTCAAGGAGATGATTGACTGCTGTCTTCAAAAGGATCCAACAAGAAGACCCTCGGCCGAGAAGCTCTTGAATCACTCTTTCTTCAAGCAGGCAAAGAAAAAGTCATACTTGGTCTCAGCCCTCCTCCACAACTTGCCCCCGCTGGAACAGCGCCCTCCAAAGAAGGCCACACCCAAGGCAACTCTTCCGCAAAAGGGCGTCTCCTGGGACTTTGACGCAGACGACGACACTCCAGCCAGCCCCGAGCTTGCCCCAGAGTCAGACGAGCCTGTTCGAAGACCTCGTACCGTTACTTTCGAGCCAGCTGGCCGCCCATTGTCAACCGCCACTACCGAGTCGAACACTTCTATTGGAGCTATGGGCACCCCTGTGATGGAGGCAAGGGCCTTGGACCACATGTTGGAAGATGGAATGTCTCCTCATAATGGAACCGCTTTCAGCCCTGCTAGCGACAAGCCAGTGAAGAAGTCTCGTTTCGTAATTGAAGAGACGTCGACTCCCTCGATTTCTTCTCCAAGCTCAAGCTATAGCGCCTTGGTACACGACTCGCAGACTCCCAGCCTCGCCGTGTCTCCTTCCCCTTCGTACAGCGCTGTGTCGTCTATCCAGTCTGGACAGAACTTGCAGGGTCTTGGCGTTTCTGGAAATGTGGATTCAATGTCGACTCCAGAGGTGAAAAAGGGTCGCTTTAGTGTCAAGGATACAACGCTCAGCATTTCGTCCCCAACCCCTGGCAGTGTAAAGGTCATGGGTTCCGAAGCTCTATTGTCGCCTTCTCGCAGCCTGTCATCCTCTCCTACCGAGGGCACTCCTGACGGCGTTCGTATTGGCGGCCTTCCAGACCAGCAACCTTCGTCAGGTAATAACACTTTGATAGCGGCGTAAGACTGATTGATATAATTACGCACCACGAACTAACATTCTCTGTTGATGTTGATACTGATTGGCACATTAGAACGAAAGTCTCGATTCGAGGTCCACCATAACCCTGGAACACCTATCTCGGGAACCCCGGTCACAAATGGCACAGGTGCCAATTCGCCGGTGCTCTCAAGTGCTCGCCCCGCCATCGCCAGGGACACGTCGCAATCAAGGGTGGCTAGCGAGAACATGCTGTCGCGTGACAGCTCTGTGACCAGAGTTTCGCGTTTCAGTGTGGAGCCAAACCAGTCGGCCCAAGAACCCCCCTCGTCAGGCCACAGCACCATGATATCGTCAGCAGGAATTCCCAACCCCTCGAACGGACCATCAAGTACTCAGAGCAAGAAAAGTCGTTTCCAGGTGTCCAGCGTTGAAGGCGCCACACATGAGCTGGCTGGATCAACCAACTCGACTCCCAACACCTCGCCTTCTGGCTCCCTTCTGAGAGGGCAGGTGGCCTCAATTGATGCTCAGGGCGCCCAGTTCGTCCAGTCTCATTTGGAAACCCTATACCGTCAAAATGAACAACAGCGAGCCGTTCTCTCGGATCTTTTTGCAGGACTTGGATTGAAGATGAGCCAGCTTCCGATCGGAGGCAAGGCATCGACGTTTTCAGATAATGCCCCACACCCAGGCTCGATAGGTTCTTCGACGGACGGATCCCTGCACCGCCAAGAGTCTGGACTGGCAGGACAGTCGTCATTGGAGAGACAACTCCAGATCACCTCACGTGAGAACGAGAGCCTCAGGCGAGAAAATGAGGCGTTGAAGCGGGAGGTGGACCGCTTGCGCCGCGGAGGATTGTAATGCTCTTCGCGGCTCGTCTCCAGACCACCGAGACATCGAACAACGTGGACGCCCACCATTAGGCCGATTGCTGGCCATTGCGCAAACATACCTCCAATCCAATCCCACACAAAACTCAAACAACAAACAGACATAATTCCAAAAAAGCAAATACAAGGGCGAAGAAACTTTGCAATTTTTTTTTACTTTTTCTTGTTTCCTTTCTTTCCTTCCTTTTTTTCTCTCTTTGTCCCCTGCCACCCCCTGCCATCGACGCACTCACAAAAATCGACATGACAAGCAACAACTCCCACGACCAACTTTCAGTCTTGACTCTCAACTGCTGGTAAGAATAAAACTCTCGACTTTGATGATGAGTAATAACATGAATGATGACAATGATCACATTCTTACTCGCGACTTTGTGACAACACGCATCTGTATAAAAAGGCTCCTGCAAATTAAAGCAAAAGGAGGCCGGTGGGAGCGACTGCAAGCGATTTGCGAGTATATTCTCAATATTCCCAGCTCCTCGGCCCCAGTTGGCCATCATGGATTCGATATCGTAGGTCTCCAAGAGGTGTGGATGGCCGAGGACTTTGAACGGATCAGAGTCTTGATAAAAAAAGTGTATCCATACTCCCGCCATTGGGTCTCGGGACTGTATGGATGTGGCCTAGCCATCTTTTCCAGGTACCCCATTGTTCAGGGATCCCTTCATCGCTATACTCTCAACGGTGACCCGGCCTGGTGTTTCCAAGGTGACTGGTACGATGGCAAGAGCTGCTCCAGTGTCGTTATTAACCACCCGACCTGTGGAGAGATCCAGATTTTCAACACCCATGTAAGGGAACTGCTTGCATAGCAATATGTTTCCTGATGTGCGCCCTCCACTCTTCCACTCATCCTCTCTTCGTTCGAATGTCAGATGCATGCTTGCTACGACCAGCCGGGCACTCGCGACACATACCTTGGCACTCGTGTCAGCCAAGGCTGGGAGATGGCCGGGCTTGTTCGACAAGCCGCTGCCCTCGGACGCCATGTCATATCGGTAAATTTTCACTTCGCCAATCTTTCCCCATGCATGAAGACTTTGTCCCCCCGTTCCTCGTTGTCGGTGTGGAAAATTTGTGACCAATACGTTTACCAAGTTCGAACACCAAAACCATTCCATGGCTCGACTTTTTTTTTTTTTTTTTTTTTTTTTTTTCATTCCCTCCTTATCAAAAACGAAAACACGAACACAATAATTTAGTTAGGTGACTTCAACAGCTCTCCAGACAGCCTGGTCGTCAAGCTTATGACCCAATACGGAGGCATGACCGACAGCTGGGACGAATCCCATCCAGCCCCCTCCGTGATGGACCTCAAGTTCATGACCATCGATGAACAGATCGCAGCCTTGGGGATCACTTGCGACACACCCGCCAACACCTGGAACGAAGACCCCTGGATCAACTATCTGACACGCTCCCGCATCGGCGAGCGTCTTGATTACATTTTTTACCGGTCCACTCCTGCACTCCGCTGCAAGAGCGTACAAGTCGTGCTCTGGGAGCCTACAGTTAACCCAGAGCCCGCATCCATAACGGCACCGGCCAAGCACTGCAGCGACCACTTTGGCGTGCACGCGATATTTACACTGAAACCAACTTCCTTGGTCCCTGGTCAGAGGCAGCTCTGGGGACTGGAGGGGCTCCAGGCGCCCAAGGACGATATAATCGAGACATTAGAGAGTGTTTTGCTGGCACTAAAGCTGTACCACGCCGAAAGCTCGACCAAGTCCCGAGTGTGCTCGATCTATATCCCTGTGCTGATCGCTCTAGTTGTCCTGGCAATCCTGATTGTAGCCTGCTTGGTGTCCCTGAACGCATGGTGGCAGTCCGCTCTGGTGCTGGTCTCTGTCATTCTGCTGTCTGTGGCCTGGGCGGTGAGTTTCTTGTATGGGTTCATCTACGCTGGCGAGAACATCACCAAGACCGCGAACCTCATTCAGGAGATCCAGACTATTCTTCCGTAAGAAGACTACACCCAAAGCAAAAGATAACCAAAACACGACATTCAGAGTATCCCTCGACATACATCGAATAAAATAAATACTTTACTTCCAAGCTAGGGAAGAGCCAAGGAAGAGCTAGTTTTCAGAAAGATCCCTTGGTTTACCTGACAGAAGCATAAAAAGTTGGATAATTGCGCCATACCATAGACCATGGTTTACCCCCTTGTTCCGCACCCTTGTTCATATCCGACATCCACACAAGATAAGAACAAACTAGAGTGAGTCCGCGAAAAACGGTTTTGGTTTTATTGCATACTCTACATAACAGGCTTGATGTGGGCGGACTCGAGGTTGTTGGGATCCTTGGGGGCGCCCACAAGTCGGGAGGTGATCTCGTGCTGAGGGTCATCGACCTTGTGGTGATCATGGGCGTGATCGTGGTGGTACTGGTGGTCCTTGTGAAGGGGATCCTGATGCTCGCTGTGGAGAGCGCCACCGAGACCAGTACCAGGAGCGACATTATGAACGTGTGCCGGGATGTGGCTTGATTCGGGCTGTGTCACTGGGTGAGTGGCAGTGACAGAAGGATCTGTTTCGTCGGGAAGTCGAGTCGAAGACAAGAAGGCGCTCGTGTTGACTTTGTCCTGTGAGTGGTCGGGAAGAGTCGCGGGATGGGTATGGTCAGGAAGAGTCGCGGGGTGGATATGGTCATTATGAGCGTGATCATGGGCTGCATCGTGGTGGTGGTCGGTGCTGGTCTTGCCGGTGACCTTGTGGACGAGGTTGGCGGCCTTCTCCTTGATTGTCTCGACGGTGGAGGGCTTGGTGTTGTCGTGGGTGGTTGGGTTGGTCATTTTTGTGGTGAGTTGATTGGAGAGATGAAAGTTGTGTTTGATAGTGAATTGTGGAGAAGGCAAGAATGGCAGTTCCTTTTATACTTGATTTATACAAGCACAAACACGCTTGGATGAGAATGACTTCATACAAACATCGAACGCCAAAGACTCTTCAAAAAGAAAGGGTCCTTCCTGACCGTTCGACGATGTCATCCTTGGTAATGGTGTCTATCCTGACAATTGATGTGTGTGCGTGCGTAAACGGGTAACCAGGTTATAAAGTGGGTGTCGTCATGGTGATGGTGCTAAAGCATATCTTCAGCATGTCGTCACCTCTAGCTGTCCCTAAACACGTACAAGTCTGCAATTGGCTATGTGTACGTGAAGGGTGGCTCAACTCCAAAAACCCAAATGGAAAAGTGGGAAGCTTCCATTTTTGAGCACTTTCCTTGGTACAGACACAGAGTCGGCTATTTTGCAATCTATGGATCCTGTCCGTGAATCTCAGCCCACGACGAGTACAGGTGGACAGTGGGACGGAGGACACAACCATAAAAAACAAACCCACAGGGACATAAATTACCCAAGCGACGACCTCGGCCCTTGTGTGGTTCATCCAAATAGGCAAGACTGGGACGTTGCTCTTGCTCCCATCTATTTTAGTCCGACCAGTTTGATTGCAAAATACCCAAAAAGAAAAAAGTGTCGTTCTGTCGGTCTGTCGGGAATCAAGGGCAGTGATGGGATGGATAGATGGAAGGGCAGGGCAGGGCACGGCAGGGCACGGCAGCTCATCCTTGCGCTCTTGGACTTTTCTCACACCCCCTGCCATGTTTTTCTGCTCCTTTTGTTTCCCATCGTCTGTGACACTTTGAGAACTGCCAAATTGTGGTCTCCTCAGCATGCTTACAGCTAGCTACAAACAAGGGACCTCTCGTGGAGAGATGTCACCCCATCATGGCCACACACGCGAAGATTTGGAGTACATGTTTGGCATGTGGGATGTGGTTTCCCGACTCAATCCATTCAAAAGCAGCCTTTCCCCGAGGGTTTCTTGCTGTTTTTCTGTGAATTATTTTCGTTCAAAGGGAAACGGCGTGTTGCGGCACGGCAGTATAGTGCTGAAAAAGAGGAAGCCAAAAGTCGAGAATGGCCCTTTTGGACGAGAGAGTGATTGAAGTCGCTTCCCTTCTCTCTCTCTGTCCCTCTCCCACTCACTCCTCAACTTTTGTTGGTCTCAGACTCCCAAATAGGCTTTTGCTTCTCTGTCCATCCATCCATTCACTTTCATTCCGTTCCTTTCATTCCATCCTCCATTCCATCCTCCATTCCATCCTCCATTCCCTCCCTCCCTCCTTCCTTACCTTCCTTTCATCAATCCATCCTCCATCCCCCTCTGATATTCACATCTAAACCATGGCAGAGCAACTACCCACCAAAGCAGCCAATGGCAACGGCACCACAGACCAACTTACCAAATCCAACGGTAGCAGCTCCAGTCGCCCCGTCTCTCTGAGGAGCAACAATGAACCCCTGTCGCCCGTCGACACCAACCCTACAAGGCGGGTCACCATCCGCTCTGAGCGGTCACTGCCTCGCAAGTCGGGCACCCTCCTCGACAACGAGCACCACGAGCCCAAGACCATTGGCGGCAAGATCGCTGCCATCCCCGGCTATCTTAAGCTGGTCCTCTTCGCGACAAAGATCAACGTCCTCCTCATCTTCATCCCTCTGGGCATCATTGCCCACTTTTTGAAGTGGCCAGAGGTCGCCATCTTCCTCCTCAATTTCGTTGCCATTATTCCCTTGGCCAAGCGTAAGTGCCTCCTTGTTTCGCATGAAAGTGGCGATGAGATGGGTATTGCTTTTAGTGTATTGCAGGAAATATCGCAATGCCTGGGACAGGTGCTTTTCCAGTGGAAAGAGGGGGGTTGGTGTGGCTGCTGATAGGCTGATTAGGGGGGAGAGGAACGTGTGGTAGGTGTTTGGCCTTTGGTGTACATCTATCACTCCAGTCATTTGAGCAGCTAGTTCTGCCCCTGTCCTGTTGTGCAACAGAGGCTGTACCGTATCCCAGAGTCGAAAAAAAAAAAAAAAAAAAAAAAAAAAAACTTGTTCGCCGGAGTTAGGGCAAGGGCAATTGGCCAAAATAACAAAATAACAATAACAAAGATAGCATGGACTAGTCCACCGCGAAAAGTAACTAGTGCTCACTAAGAGCAACCAAACATCCACCTCAACCTCGACTGCACTCTCGCCCCATCACCATCATAACCTCACCTCGCCTCGCCTTGTCTGCTTTGGCTGTCACGCAGCCAAAGCCCATCAAAACAATACAAACAAACAATATGTACAAACAAACAACAAATCGTGGAGGCTGCTTCCTCGTCACCTCATCGAAAGCAACGCTCATCTTAGAGTATGCTTACCTCTTCAACTCATTACTGACGAACCACTCACTTGCCTATATTATCGTCTTCATCTAGTTCTTGGTTATGCCACTGAGGAAATTGCTTTGAGACTTGGAGAGGTATAACATCGTTTGAGTTGTCTGTATGAGCTAAAACCATCTGAGAAATGCAATGTTCATTAACACGTTTTGTCGGTTTCGTGGTGATAGAACTTGGGCGCTTTGCTGAACGCGTCTTTCGGAAACGCTGTCGAACTCATCATGGCCGTTATTGCCTTGAAGGAGGGTGAAATCGAGGTCGTCAAGGCTTCTGTTCTTGGTTCAGTCCTCTCCAACTTGCTTTTGGTAAGGAATCTACAACAGCATTCGACACATGCCCGTGGCAGTCAAATAAGGCATCCATGTCGATGACTGACTGTTTCTTTTCCTGTCATACCTTTGCAATAGGTTATGGGATTCTGCTTTGTTTGTGGAGGTGTCAAGTACAAGGTCCAGAATTTCAACCAGACTGCTGCCCAGACCTCTGCCTCACTCTTGGCCTTGTCATGCCTTTCGCTTCTGATCCCTGCTGCCTTCAGCGCTACCTCCAGTCTTGTGACTGAAGCCGATCTTGACCATCTCAGTTATGGAACGGCTATTGTTCTCCTGGTCGTCTACGTCCTCTACCTGTTTTTCCAGCTCAAGACCCACACCTATCTGTACTCTACCAGCAACGACGAGGAGGAAGAGCCCCAGCTCCCTCTCTGGTTCGGTGTCTTTTTGCTGCTCGGCATCACTGCCATCGTCGCTATCTGCGCCGAGTTCTTGGTCGACTCTATTGGTGGTCTTGCCGAGTCATGGAACCTGAGCCGTACCTTCATTGGTTTGATTCTCTTGCCCATTGTCGGTAACGCAGCCGAGCACGTTACTGCCGTCACAGTTGCCATGAAGAACAAGATGGATCTGGCCATCGGTGTCGCTATTGGCTCATCGATGCAGATTGCTCTGTTCGTCACTCCTCTGTTGGTCATTGTCGGGTGGATCTTGGTCGCTGCTGGTACTCTCGGTGCTGGTCACCATATGAACTTGCTCTTCAACACCTTCGAGACCTGTGTCATGTTCGTCTCTGTCCTCATTGTCAACTACCTCATCCAGGATGGTGAGTCCAACTGGCTCGAGGGAGTCATGTTGCTCAGCACGTATATCATTATTGCCATCGCCGTTTACTTTTACCCCGAGACTCAGGGTGTCCCTTCCGCTGGTCACTAAAGACGAGCACCTGGTATTTGTTTGTAGTCATTATCTTTCATATATTCCTTTTAATTAAACTGTGCTTACTAGCTCACATATTCCATATTGAAGCTCAATGCTCTGCTTGGGACATGGGTGTTTGCTTTTTATATGATGGGTAATTACTTTTTATTTATTGCTTTTCACTCAGGTCTACCTTCCAGGTAAGAGTGACCTTGACGACAGTTTCAAAGGACGCGTTCTTAATCAGAACATGGGTGGTCATGTTGGTGATATCGCGGTCCTTTATTGGCGACACGATTGAGCTGGCTGTGAGCAATCCGCGTGAGACTTTGACGTACTATGAAGTGATATAAACAAAAGATGATTATCAGGATTTGTTTTCTCAGCCCTCACTCTCTTTCGACAAGATAACACACTGATCCGTTATCGCGATGAACTAATTACCTCCGCATTGATGTTGGTCAAGATGGCGCGATCCTTCTTTCCTAGGAGTGTGAACAATGCCAGGGTTCCTATTCCAAGAGAAACGCAAGAGCGAGAAGTCAGTCGACAATATAGTTGCGATTGTGAGTTTTTTTCTTTGTGGGACCTAATGGATCGAACAAGATCCGTTTCGTCAGAGTATTACCAATTGTTTCGCCAAATGTAACAAGGGCCCCTGCATGCACACGCTGAAAAGGGTTAGAGACCTCTTTTGTTTCCTAATGGTCGAAATAAGCAAAGGGAAACGAGAGCGTGAGTAAATAATACTGGGGACCAAACTCGGTACCTGAAAGGTGGGCCCTGCTTTCTTTTTCTTTTTTGTTTGTCGTGTGATGCTCCTTGTTCATGCACTATGGCCACGCCTTATCTGTCTCCTTTTTTTTCTTTCTCGTTTATGCTGATCCCGAGTTTGACTACGCCAACCTATCCGATTGCCAGTCGAACTTCAACCACCTTCTTCGAGTTGAGTATGCTGTGCCTCCTTCTTAAAGAAGTGGCAGCACTATCAATCATTCGCAGCCATTGCCGAGATAAGATACGCCATGGGCACGAAGAAAAAAAAAAGAAAAAAAAAATGCAAAGCCAACGCAGTCTAGCCTCCCTCTCCCCCCGCACTTTTCCAGAACAAAAACAAAAAAGTCGACATAATTTACTCTGAGCACGCCGCACGTCTTCCCTTTGCGGAGTTCGGTGATGCGAAAGTTGATGGAGCGTGAATATGGGTTGGCAATGCCGACCAGAGTCGAGAAGATCCGGGCGCGCAGGCGGATGGGCAGCACGTCCACGTTGTTAAGGATCTCCCAGGCTTGAAGCGGGTCGCGGATGGCGCCGAGTTTTGTGGTGATGAGATTGCTCACGACCGATAAGCTGTAAGCGGCCACGGAGGCCAAGACGAGGATGAGGTAGTTCATGATGTGTGGGGTATGTTGTTTGTCGTGGGTTGAAAAATGTAGTTGTCGAAGAATAAGAAAGGCGTGCGAGGGTCGGAGAGTGGTTTTTTTTTTAAAAAATGTCTATTGGAAACATGCGTTTAGGATAGGAGTTTGCAAGGTTAGTATGCAAGGTGTATCTCCGAGGTGTAATGGATGTGTGTCGAATCAGACAGGCTTTGGTTATCGAGTTTCATTGTGGACTGTGCGAGAAGGGGTGGTTGGCTTACTGATTGGAATGAATGAAAAACTGTTTTGTCAAAAGAATAGAAAGTCGGTCGTTAGCTTAGAGATGCAAATGAGTGATCATGAAATGAAGAAGGATGAGATGAAATGTGAAAAGACGGATGAGTTATGAATAAGAAAAGAATGAGAGAGAAAGAGTGAGAGTGAAAGCGAGAGACAGAGATTGAGGAATGGGATTCGACATTTAAAAGCGAAAAAGCTCTCGCCCCTTTTTACTCTGCCTTTGCACTTTTCCTTTTTACCATTGGCTTTATTTGAGCTTGAGCCATCCATCTCTTCCCCTTCTTCACACTACCGTCCCCTGAGCTATACACGTGTCCACCCATGGGCCATGGATGGGCAAAATGGTGTTTGTTGTTGGTGGCATATGAACATGGGACAGGGATTGAGAGAGAGCGCATCCACAGTCTTCCAATCCACCCGTTTTTCCTTTTGCGCTTTAGCCGACGTTGTCTCCTTTGTATTTTGTGCGTGTGTGTGTATGATTTTCTCAATTGCACAGGCCATGATGACCATGATTGCTAAGCAACATTGTATGAATACCTTGTGCAAGGTACATGCCAAAGGCAAAATCACCCCCTTGTGCACTATGCCACATGTGGGCTTGCGTGAGCGAGTCTCCAGGATGGCTTTTAGAAAAAGCAAAGTGCTTTTCTACGATGGACAAAAGATTGTTGAGAGAAATGCGCTTTGTTGTGTTGAGGAATGCGATGTGAACTTTGGTTGTGTCAATGGTCGCTAGGAAGGGAGGGGAGTGTGGTTGGAGCACAGACTGCGGGTGTGCATGTGTTTGCACTGACAAATGCGAAATGATATGATGTGCCTTTGCGACAATTATTAATAAATGATGTGTAGAGGGGAACGTGCGTGGATGCTCTATCTGTTGTGTCCATGTATGTGATGCTATATGTTTGAAAATGCAGTTGACTCGCTGTTCTGATTGTGTTTCCACATCTCCTCCAATGCCTCGCAAATAACCAGATTCACGATTCTTCACCAAACGTGCTGTGGAAGTAGCCGAGTCCTCCTCCGACAGAATACCCCCGAATCATACTCACTGAATGAACAGAAAAGAAAGAGTTGTGAGTATTTGAGAACCATCCCACAACGAAAAAGAAACCAAAAGAAAAAAGGTGATTCAAACCCAACTTACGGTAACAGTTTAGACAATATGCTCCGAACAAAGCAATGCAGAGAACCGTGGGACCGACACGGTCGTAATAGCAGATCTCGTCTGGGTAAAGGGCCGCGGACTTCAGTGGCCCTTCCGGTGCGCCCTTGGCCTCCTTCTTAGCCTGCTTCCGCGCCAGCGCGCCTCGGAGTCTCCGGGATAGTGAGCGATCTCGGCGGTGGAAACTGATGGCGGCATAGCCAAGAGCACACATAGCGATCACAAGAACCGAAACTCCAACATGGAAGGCTAGAGAGCCCACAACACCAAAGTTGCACAGCGTCAGCCCTAGAGTCCCCAGCAGGATCCCGAACTTGATCCAGTGGATAAACGTCCTCTCGTTCGAAAAGAGGGCCTTGCGGTCTCCATTACCTCCATCTCCGCCCTTCTTGTTGCTTTTACCCTTCACTCCAAACTTTTTAACCTTAGGCTTTTTCATGTACATCTTCCCGTCAGGGCCCATGTCGACAGTTGTCTGTTTGGGTTTAGGGCTCTCCGGCAGCGAGTCTGTATCGATGGACTTGCCCTTGTGCGACCCGAACGACGAGTTCTGGCCCTTCTTGAACCCAAAGGACCCAAACAGGGTGGTGGAGCTCGAGTTGGTCGTCATGGTGTTGGTCTGGGCCAAGAGCGTGATGATACTGTTATTGGACGAGCGGCCAAACTCGCTCTGAGGCGTGCTGGCGCCGTCGCGTCTGTAGTTGGCACGGCGCCCTCCCCGCCCCATGCTTGCCTTCTTGTATAACCGTTGCAGCCCACTGGGCTCCTTGCGCGTGGGTGGCAAATCTGAGGGTGTGAAGCTTTCGAGCGAAATGTCATCCATCATCACAGAAACGTGTGACGAAGCATTGTCCCAGTCGTTGTTGTTGTTGGACGAATGGTCCCAAAACTGTCCCAAATATCGGCTCTGTTGACTACCCAGGGTCCGTGCTGCGCTCGCGTGGCGGTCCTTTCCATCTTCTGAGCTACGATTGTCGGTGGAGGAGTGGAGTCTGAGGGCAGGGGTCCGGTGTGGGTCAAATGTGGGTGAACGCAAGGGATTAAGGTGGGATGGAGGATTTCCTGGTTGCACATTCCACGAGAAAGGCCTGCCCTCTTGGCGTGGTGTCATGGGTGATCCTACAAGTGTCGATGCGCTGGGTGAGGCCGGCTCAGGCTCCAGGAATTGACCTCCACTGATAGACATGCGCTGCCCGGAAGGTTGACGTGATGGCGGTGGCTGGTATGTTGTATAGGGTCCTGACGAGCTTGGAATATGTGTTTGGTGGGAGGATGATGGGGATGATGAAGGCATTTGTAATATAGGGAGGCTCAGTGGATCGACGGTGGACGTGTTTCTGTCAAGTAACCCACGGCTGTGGTCAAAGGTCGAGTAAGAATTAGTGTTGAAAGAAGACGGGCCAGAGAATGTACTACCCAAAGAAGGTGAGGTTGTTGGGAATAGTGAAGACGAGAAAACAGGTTCTTGAGAGAAGGAGGACCAAGGATGATCGGAATGAGACTCAAACGGGTTGGGTGCGTGATGATGTTGATGGCGACGTTTGTTGCTTATTTGTGCGCCAGGACTTTCGTTATGGGGATCAAGTCTGGACAAGAATGGGTTGGTGGTCCTGGATGTGGAAGGAGAAAATTGTGAAGACACAGATGCAGACGGGGAAAAGGAACGAGGTTGAGGACGATGGCTGGAGTTAGCGCCATGGTCTCCACTATTTCCTTCGCGGCGAAATGAAGATCCTGGATCCATTTTTTTGTTGGATGCACGGTGTTGAATGGAATGAAAGAGAGGTAGTTTTGCCGTGCAGAAAATTCAAAGTGGATGGATAGAGGTGAGTTTGCTGGGTGAAGCAACAAAAAAAGGAAATGGACTAGACTGCAATTATGTCCTGTATAGAGAAAAGAAATAAAAAGAAAGAAGAAAGAAAGCAACTACCGCCATCGTACAATGACGGACGAAGAACGTAACTCCACACGATTAAAAGGAGAACAGGGAGAGTTTGTCGCACCAAAAATATAAAAAGTGGCAATATGGCATCGATCGCGATACATAATGGGAGATTTTCAAGGAGACAGAAGACATAGCATACTGGACACCGGAGACAGGACACCGGAGACAGGACACTCTGTACAGTAGAGCAGCCAAAACGGAGATACGACGCGTTCAAGTTGAAAGGATCCCTTTGGGGTTTAATTTTGGTCAAATTCAGGAGAAAGAGGAAGACAGCCTGGGTGAGGACAGAAAAGCACTTGTCGGGCAGACGGACCTCCTTATTTCTTTTCCACAACTGCGCTGGTCCATGTTTCTCTTTTTTCTTGGTCTTGTACCATATTTGCACGCAAGTTGGTTCGTACCTCACGCGACAAACTCTGAACCTCGTCTGACTGAAAACACTCGTTTGTTAAGCAGGAGCCGCTGACAATTGTCCGCTTATGAGAGCCAGCGTAACATGGTGCTTAAAAAGGCCAAGGGTCCCTCTCCCCCCCTTCAATTTTCACAATTGCTTTAAAGGCACTGATATATTCCCCCTCCTCCTGAACCACTTGAGAGGACAAAGGAAGCGGAAGAAGGACAGGAGGTTGGTTGCAAAAAAAAAAGACATGGTTTGATGCGAAGAAAAAAAAGCTTCCTCTGGGTTTATTTTGCTGAAGGGTGATAGAAATACAAGTACAACTACAATCGACGACTGCTGGCGCAGGTTGGGTATAATTATGCGACGGATCAGGAACGATTCCCCCATGCGCTCATTCGCGGTCTCCTGGGATAGGACGCAAGAGGCCCTGAGTGATCATGACACTCTGTGTCACCTTCCCTGCTTTCAAATCGTAGGTCTGCCGGAACCGCTGGTAGAATGGCTCACCCTCACAATCGGCCGATTCGTAAAACGAGAACGAATGGTTCCTGGATCCGACAAAGGACTGAATATGCTTCGGGCTGTTCAAGTTGATGCAACCACAGCCGCGCACCATGCTCCCCTCTGATCCGTAGGAGGGTTCTTGAAACAACCGGACGAGCCCCACCTCCACCGCAAATGACACTGGCAGGTTCAGTGACCGGTGCTCGGAACATCTCTGAAACAGCGCCGGCATCAGAATCGAGGGCACAGTATGACTTTCTTCATCGTGACCCGTGTAAGAAGATCCACCCTCGATGTTATCGAGTATGTTGCAACTTGTCGATGCTCGTTTGGCCAAATGGCATTGGGAGGGACTGGGTGTTGGTGCAAGGTTTATAGTTGCAGAGCTTGGTTTGTTTGGACCAACAGGCCGCGATATCAATGGAAAGAAAATGTTGGGGATCTGAGGGATCGGTGGGAAGGATATGACGGTGGGTAGTGGTGGAGGAGCAAGGCTGATGAGCAGTTTCGCAAAGACGTTGCCCTTGCCAAGTGGAAGTGAAGGTGGAGCGACATATGGCTCTGATGCAATTGTCGGGAGAATGGAAGTTTGATCTGGCGTTGATGATGTGAGAAATGTGGGTGACGAGACTGATAGAGCAACGACGGTGTAGAAGGAAACACACAGTGCCGCGATGATATCAGAGATACGCATGGCTCCAGCGATCAAACGCAAAAAGGTGGGCAGTGATCTTTTGTTTTTTTCAGGTGGGCGAGGGCGAGGTGAAGAGGAGGGCATCCTCAATGATATACATTATATATAAGAAGCCGGATGCCCATGGTCGCACCTCAGAGGCTGGGATGCGGGGAGTGTGTGTTGAAGCGTGGAAGTCTCGGAGTTAAGGCTACCATGAGACATTCTGTAGCAATGCGGAGCATAGAAAACCGTAAGGGTTGGAACAACCCAAATAAAAATCAAGAAAACAGAGGTACTGTGAAGGTGAATAGAGAAGGAAGTAGCATACTTGAATCTATGTTGATTGCAAGCCATGCTGTGCTAGCATAATGTCTAGAGTTGATCGCCAATGCTGGACTTTATCACCATCGTCGTTCATGCTGAAAGGAAAAAATCACAAGGTAACCCTGGTAGTACATTTTTAAAAGGACTGTTTCGGTTCACCAACACAGGTCTGCCTGGAAAGCAAGACAAGATATGAGACAGCCACTTTCCATATCGCAGCTACTGAGTATGAGAGACAAAGACAGGCGTAAAGTGACTGACAATGACGACACATGGCGGGAAATGGTGTGAGCTTAACAGCAGGAAGGTACTTAATATTCCTTCTTTCTTTCTTTCTTTCATCGTAGTTGTGAGGACATGACGATGATCGAAGATCTTTCGATGATTCCGAAAATTCTATGTACATGTGTTCAATCCTGAATGTTTTGTATTACTCTTCAAGCGAATGCTGTTGTGTTCGGATGCAGATACTTGGACAGCCAACAGCCACTTGGAAGAATAATCTGCGGCACGGGTATGGCACGTTCCTGCGCTAGTCCCTTTTTACCGATCCGCGAACGCTATTTTTATCATGTATCAAACCTGATGCGCGTGGCTCCACTCCGTCGAGGCCAAAGGTGCTAAGAGAAATTAGCGTCCGATCGCTTGCAAAATTCTACGCCTCAGCTTCGCTCCAAGAAATAAAGGCTCTGCGCTTGATGTCCAATATGAGTGCCCCCGATCCTAACACATCGATGGTAATTGTTAGTGAGGCGCCACTTTATGTACATGATACTATGTTTATGTAAACTGGAGACGAAAAGAGAAAGAGTGCGTGACATGAAATGGCAAAGTTGCAGTTTCCAATTATGTGCCCTAATTGAATTGGCGATCTGAGAGGAATAGCCTTGGATACTTTACACGATGGGCAAGGGACGCGATAATTATCATATGCATGTATCCAATTTCAACAGAAGAGCAGCGCACCCGGACTATCTCATCAACATCTATGACTCGACCTTTGCCCAGGCCATTTAACGGAGGAAAAAAACAAGAGTTGGACACTTGTTCATTTGTACCTTTTGCTAAACGAGGCAAAACCAAACAAGTACTTTCCTGTAAATAGGATCGCACCTCGTGGAGAGGAATGCCAGGGATGGAGAAGGGCAGGGTACGTCCATTGCTTACATGAACAACCTCCGACAAATGTACTAGCATCCAAGAGCACCGAGTCTGTTCACTCGATGTAGGGGCTATTTTCCAGTTACCCCGATGCCCCAATTCTCCAATTTTTTTAATGGGTCGTGTTTCTTTGGGACTAACGTGCCGTTGCCCGTACTCTTTGCTGAGTGAGAGCAGCGTAGTTGCAAATGAAACGAGAGCAAGTCAGGGATCCCCAGACGAGCTGTGTGCGTGTGTCAGAGAGACAGAGAGAGAGAGAGAGAGAGAGAGAGAGAGAGAGAGAGAGAGAGAGAGAGAGAGAAAGAGAGAGACGGGTTCTGTCAACGGAAGCCTTTGGGCATACATTGTCACATTTGTCGAGCAGTTTGTCAAACCTTCAATCCTGACGAATGCACCTCGCCATTTCATGTGGGCACTGTTATCGACGTGGTGTCCATGTGTTGCATGTGTTGGTGTGTGTCTCTGTTTTCATTTTGTTTTTATTTCGTCCGCTCCGTTGGTCCTTTTCCTTGGCAATTGGCTCTTCCTTCGCCTTGCCTTGATCCTGTGTCCTACCTGTTCTCCTGTCCTGCACCTGTTGACTAAGCAAACGCATGGACAACACAAACACACAGATGATGCCCCCCGATCGACTAACATTTTTTGTCCGTCCGCTGGCCATGGCGTCTCTCTGTCTGTCCGTCCATATGTCTGTGTTTCATTGCCAAATATTGCAATCTTGTTGTCTCTCAAGTTGTACAGCCGTGCCGTTTTCTCATGGCACATTCTTCGCACTAAACACACAAACCACAAACACACACACAAAGAGGTGGTTCTCAGTCCTCCCAGTTCTCCATCCAGGCAGAGAGGTGAGGGAGAGGGAGAGACGAGAGAGACGAGAGCGAGAGGGAGAGGAGAGTTTCGAGGATTAAAATTAAAAAAACGGCGACCCAATTTATCTCTCATAAGTTTCTTACGTATCACACATATTGGTGCTCAGGGTCATATCGAGGCTCTCTCTCTCTTTGCCATTTCTTGGGTCGTCTCGCAAAGCAGAGAAGAGCAAAGCAAGGCCCTGTCCTCCGCTGGGATGCCATCCTCTACTCACGCCTTGTTTGCTCCACTACCCCAGTCCAAACTATTTCGTCATTCCTCTTTTTTTTTTTTTTTTTTTTTTTTTTTTTTTTGTATGTGTGCTGGCGGGCAGTGGTACTTTTCTTTCATCCTTGAAAATCTGTTTTTGTCTCTCTTGTCATCTCTATTTTTCATTTTTCATTTTCCATGTATCCCTGCCCATAAACCACGGACCATCCTCTTTAGTCGTGTGTACAATATTCTTCACACCCCAGTTGTCACCATCCCCCCCCTTTGTCCATCCATACTCACATCCATACTCGATCAACGTCTCTCTTCTCCACGTGTACAACAATTGCCCATTCCTACTTTACCTCATACGCATCCGCCCATACACACACCCCACTCACACACCAGCATGGCGATATCACCTTCACCCTCGCCCATCCCCCCCTCTTCCAACATCACCAACACCAGCACCGGTCACCGTCGCAACAACAGTACAGCTGGTACCGGTATTAGTCCACGATCAGGAATCACTCTGGTCTTTGCACAAGGGGGTAACTCTTGCGTGCTCCGGCCGAATGCTGTTGTTCGTGGCCATGTCGAGCTGCGGCTGATCAAGCCGTGCTATGCAACTGGCATTCGAGTCAGATTGAGAGGTAACCTTTTTTTTCTTCATTGCAGTTGTTTGAGCTTATTTCGAATGTGGATGACATTCATTTACCAACACACAGGAGCGATCAGCAAAAACAAGAAGCATAAAACCAATATGATTTTAGCCTTTTATGGTTTCTGGTTCCTGGTTCCTGATGGGCGAATCGCATGGGAGTGGAACGTGGAGTATCGTCGACATGGCATTCATGGACACCCACTCGGTCACTCCTCAATGAGACGAGGCAATGCAGCCGACCACCAATGCACCATTCCACCACTCTGATGCATTCCGTCTGAATGTGAGCGAGCGAGTGAGTGAGTGGATGGGAGGAACACAAAACCATAACCCCTTGGTCTACTCCTCTTGCTCTCCTCTTCCTCCTTTTCGATCTCATCTCTCGCGAAGGCGGTTCGTCAGAAATTAAAATAAAATGGCAGTGGTAGGGGAAGGGGCGTTGAGACAGGAGGGAGGCAAGGGTGGATGGACACAAAAGATAGAGAGCCAGCCTTCGCCGTGTGTGTGCAAGGAAAGAAAGAAAAAAAGTCCGTGTCCATCAAAACTTTTCTTTGTGGTGCATTTGCCTTGTTTCTCTGTTGGAAAGATGGGCCAACAACAAACAACTCCAACATCATCGACGGCGGAAACTACCCTTTTGGTAGACATGGAGCAATTGTTGTGCACCTTGGGGGGCAAAAATGGCACTAGTGGCAATGGGTGTGTTAGCCTTGCGGAAACATATCTCAGTAACTAACAATGAGTACTCTTTTTGACTTTTTGGTTACCTTACTACTACTTTGGATATAGCCGAAGAGAGTGCGATTGTACTTGCCCAAGAGTCCAACGGTGACTCTCTTCGCCAAAAGTTCCAGCAGACTATCGTCACACTCTTCGAGGCCGAGGCCATGGTGTCTGGATTTCCTCAGCATGACAATGAGTTGTCAAACTGGGAAGAGATTGCACCCGGTACATACTCGTTTCCTTTTGCACTCAAGGTTCCAAATGTCAACTTCCCACCGTGTATCCCAGTAAGTGTACCTTTCACATTCCAGTCGACTGTTCTTGTGTCCCAAAATACTATTTTATTCGTTTCCTGACATTCGCCCTGCATTGCCCATTTTATACGACTTCGCTTTACAGAGCCTCGAGGGATTCTCGATTCGCTATGTATGGACGGCGCAGGTCGAAGGTCCTTTGAAAACAGGTTTGACTTCGGACGAAATGCTCTGCCAGTTCATGCCATACGTTCTCGCCCCAAAACCAATGGAATGGACCTACCATGATACTGTTGGCACAGCGCTCAAGGGCAACAGCACCCACCAACTCAACCGTCCTCCATCCGGCATCAACATCAGCATCAAGATGCACCAACAAATCTATGTTCCTGGTGAGATATCCGTACCGCGCCTCGATTTTCTTTCTGTACATGTATGATATGCAAACTCAACATTCCCTTTCTTTCTCTTTCACTTTCTCAACACGTACGTTACAGGCGACCCACTCTCGATGGCCACTACTATTGTGAACAATACACCGCACAAAGTGGCTGGAATCGATGTGGTTCTTCGTCGGACTGTAAGAGGTCATTTGCCCACCTCCTATGCCGACCTCAGCAACCAGGCCCAGGTCGAGTTTATGGCAGAGTCAGTCGAGTGCAAAGTACGTGCAGGAGAAACTGGGCAAGCCGACATCCTCACCACTATTCCTCCAAGCATGGGCAAGCTGTCTATCCCCACTTTTGAATCCAACTTCATCAAGGTGTACTACGAGCTCCTCTGTGTTATCCGCGTCAAGCGCTCAGTTTTCTCTGGAGGCGACACCACCTATCAGACGGTCATCCCACTCCCAATTGCAACCCACAACATTGACAACCCTATGATCTCTGGACGCACTCCGCGCTGGACAAAGACACGTCTGCAGCCCTACTTTTTTGAGCCAGCATGGGCTGATCCTGTAGGCGATCTCCCTGGACCAACACCTGAGCCTAATTCAATTGTCGAACCATTTATCTCCACGATCCGAACTGCCGTGTCCCCTTCAGCCTCAGCAATGTCGTTGGTGACCTCGCCTACAACATCAACTGTGAGTCCCAGTGCCATGCAAGAGTTCTTGAACAGTGGTTCTGTCGAACTCTACCGCGAGCGCACCCTGAAAAAGAGTTTAACGAGGAGCAAGAGTCTCAAAGACATTCAGTCATCACGCTTGAATGGTAGCTCCTGGAGAGCAGACCGTGAGCGTGAGCAAATGCGCGACATGGGTCTGAACAGCCACTTGAACCGTTCCGCAACCGATGTTTCCCAGCCAGCCACTAGCCCCATTCATGGCCCTGTCAAGAGGTCACCGCCACTCGTCCCCAAGAGCAGATCCAGCAACGATGACAAGCGACCCTCACCAACATCCACTGCGGCCATTGTCGATTCTTACGTCCCCTACACACCGCCCCCACCTTCCGTTACACCCAGATCTCAAAGGAACCCAGCTCGTGAAGCAGTTCTACTGACAGCAGAGCAGCAAGTCGAGCTTGCAAGAAAGGCTAGCCGTCGAATCCTCCCTAACCAGGGCTCTTATACCAACGAAGGCATCTTGCCTCCCGAGCTATCCAACTCCGAGCAGGCACCTCCAACACCAGTTGCACTTGTACCACAACCTACACCGTCAAACAGCGCTGGATCGCCCACTAAAACTAGCCCTACCACCAGACTTCCACCAAAGCGAAACGCGTCTCTGTCTGAGAAATCTCATCCCCCGCACCAAAACAGCACAGGCAGCAATAACTACCAGGATCAAACTTATCTGAATGAAGTAACAGCATCTCGCGGGAGATACAACAACGACCAAGCCAACTCCCCGCCAACACGAGACCGTTTTGATCAACAAGGAGGTAACACTCCATTGCCTGTCAGCCCAGAAAGAGTTCCCTACCAGCACTCGTTGCCAGCCCATCAACAGCCTCCAGGAGTAGTGTCAGCTCCAACACCCCTTGCAGGATCTCTTCTGGAGCGAAGCCCCAGCAGGCGAGATGTCCCTACTACCAACGGTTCCCTCTCGAATCTGTCTTCCACTGCCAGCGATTTTCTTCCGCCCCCACCTTTCAACAAGTCCATTCCAATTAGTATCAAGGACACAACAGAATCGACAGGAGGAAACGGAGCCACCTCTACGCCCACCTCAACCCATGTCTACTCCACTGCCAGCTTGCGGATCCCGCCCTGGGAGCGTATCGAGAAGGTGCACCACCACAACTGGTTCCGTCCGGGACCGCATCAAACTGGGGCACTGAACACATTTGATGCTGTGGGCGTGCCTCAGGCCACTTTGCAGCCGATCCCGATCATGAAGCGCAGCTTGCCCGCGCCTATGGAATCGATCCGTTCCTTGGAAGTTGAGAACCAGCTTCGCTAAAAAAAAAAAAAAAAAAAAGTGCTCTAATTTTTTTTTTCTGTAATGACCTTAACGACCTAATGATTTTTTATGACAAGACCAACCCACCCGTATACCAAAAAGTAAAGCATAGCCTAATACAAATCATCAAAAAGCTAGAAGAAATGCCTTTTATTTGTGTTGTTGTGTTGTATTGTACAGAGGTAAACGCAGGTCTGGCGAGGTCGCAAGGCGTGTTTATTGCTTGGTGTCGATAGAAGGCTTTTTAGGGTCGTTCTTGACGACGGGGAGGTCGTGGTCCAGCCACTTGTCTTCCATCTCCAGCATATGCTGTTCAAAAGAGGCTGAATAAAAAAAAGAACTATTAGCGCTTCCACCAACATAAAAACCCCGATTTTTCTCTTTGGTGTAGTGGGTCTTACCTTGCTCGTCGCCTTCCTCGGTCAATGGCTGCAGGTTCAATGGCACAATGATTTCTAGCATTTGTGAACAAGACGATTTGAATGTTGTTGTTAGCCTGGTCAATTGTGTTTCAGCTCTGGGGAGAATTCCGTCCTAGTGTTTTACCATCGTCTGGCAGTTCCTCGGATTCCCATTCGGTATCGACATTGATCAGTTCTGTCACACGCCAGTGGACATGACAGTAGTGGCTGTCGCTCATGGTTCTGTGGAATGTGTTGTCGAAAGGAGAAAACAATTTGCTTGTGGGGAATTTTTTTTTTTTTTGCATATGAATTTTTATTTAGTTTGGTGGCGTCAATAGTGCAGCAAGTGAACCTGCCTCGAGGTAGTCGACGGGTCGGCGTCCCTTGACATCTGAAGCCGTGAGCATGGCTATCCGTCGGTCCTTGTCCAGTTTGGTCATCAGCCACACTGCCATCGCCACTGACTTTTCTGTTTTGTCGGAAGTCTGCATTGTGTTGTCCTTGGAAGCGGCGATGGCGAGGACATGAAAGATGTTCTCATGATCCGAGTTGCGCACGTCGATACTGGCTCCATAAGACACGAGCAGCCTGGAAACATCCAGATGGCCCTGCTGAATAGAACGCATCAGAGGTGTAGCTCCCAGCTCGGGCGTCGCGGCATCGACATCCGCGCCAGCATTCAACAACAACGTGCAGATCTCCTTGTTCCCTGCCCTACTTGAATAATGCTGGAAGAGAATGTTTATGTCGTTTAGCATAGGTATCCAAAAAGTGAAACACGTGGGTTCTTAATGATTTTTTTTGGACGTTTGCTGCCTACCAAAGCGGTGTATCCAGCAGAGTCGAGTGCACAGGCAGGCGACTCACCCCGGTTTTGCTTGGCAAGAATGGTGCGCACTCGTTCGAGATTGTTCGAAATGCAAGCTGCATGAATCGAGCGACTGAATTCCACCTCATCTAAACTTTCCGCGAATGAACTTGGGCCATGGTTACACACATGGCCCTCTTTGCCGTGCTCGATGCATTGTGACATTTTGCTGATGGAATGGGTTTGAAAAAGTGGAGGATGGGGTGACGAACAGACAGAAAATCAAAATTTTAAGTGTTCGAAAAAAAAAGCCTGCTTCATTTTTTTTCAAAAAATTGAGCAACTCTCCTATGTTACAACACTCCCGAAGAGTATCCTTTGGCAAACACTTCCACATTGTTGTCCAGGATCTTGTAGTGCAGTGTCAACGCTGGCCATTCGTTCTCCTTCACCTGACCCGCTCGTTGCTTCAAGAGATATCCCGGTCCATGCAACATTGAAAGCTAACGTGTTGGTAGAGAGACGGACACCTGAGGTTAGTTCATCCGCTACTTTCGCTTTTTGAGTATGACGTTCAGGTGTGCCTTTGACGCGTACCTGGCCATGAACATCTCTTGATCCGCCGCTGTCGAGTCCTCGAACGTCAATAATATAGTCCGCCTCGTAAAACACGCCTTTGACAAGCCCATCCTGACTGACTTCCTCTGACATGACCCCATCAGCATGAACCAATGTGATCAGCGTTCCATTGTGCTATGTAACGAAGTGACAATGGTCAGGATTTAGGAGCTGAATACATGTGTGTCCAGTGAGATATCATTGTTCAATTGCGGTTACCTTGGCCACCAACTGCTTCAAGTATCGCACAAGTGCCAGGACTTCTCGGCATGGCCAGCCACAGTTCAGCAATACTGAGAGATCGTCCAGGATCAAACACAGCTGCTTTTTTCCTCCAGGGCTTACTGGACCCTTTGCCACGTCGCGGACCAAATTCTCGAGAAACTTGTAAAAATCCAAGAGCTTTGGGCTGTAGCTCAGAACGGGTGCCGCAGCGGGAGGAGCCGTCCGTGTAGTAGGTATCCTGGGTGTCGATGGTGAGGCTGATACTGGTGCTGGTGCTGGTGTAGTATTAGGCATAGGGAGGTATTCCTTGTTGGGTGCGGCATAATCTGTCAGCTGTGTCAGTCCGTCCACAAAGTGAAAATTTCCTTTTGTCCGTGCTGTTGCCAAGTTCACGCCCTACGAGTTGAAATTGAAGTGTTTGAGTATGTAGAGGATAACAACCATAAACACAAACAATACTCAGAGAAAAGCTGCTCACGTTTTATGTTTCTTACCAGTTTGCGTCCGACCATTGTGTAATGAACCATAATTCCTGCCAGACCCACAAGGACCACATTTTGATCAGCTTTAACGTAGTTTGAAATGAAGTGGTGCAAAAGGAAATTTCCATCCGAAGCCTGGGTGTCTGAGATGGAGAGGAAGATGCCAGGTGGCAACAGTGGTGCATGCGACGATGGCAGATGTGATTCGAGTGAAGGATAGCCCATGTCGCGTCTTTTTGTGGTGATCAGAAGAAGCCTGTCCTGCAGCGTTGACAGGTTTTTGTCACATCTCAATGGCGCTTTATTTCCACGCGGTCAATGCACGTTATTTCCAGGTCAAGATACCGCCCGCTGGCCAATCAGAGAAGCCGCATTTGCAGGAAGTTGGTGGGGATGATTTAGTTGCGGTATCTTCCCGCCATTTCCACCTTGCCTTCCCAACATCCTCAACCTTTCAACTCTCACTCTTCACTTGAGCACAAAACCAGCACCCTCAACCCGCCGTGGCTGTTTACCGACAAAGAGCCTCCATTCCCTGCCCAAAAGGTAACTTGAACGAGGTGAACTATAGGACAAGGTTCAAAGTAGCCACCGTTGATCTTCGTGTTGCTAATACCATTCTATCCCGACTTCAAACTACGAACTACAACAAACACAAAGGAGTGTCTTCCGTTGCCTTGTGTTCATCGTAATCACAACGAGCAAACGAGCAGACAAATAACGACGGATCTCTTGATCCCTTTCTCAACTGCACGTCACCTTTAACAGCTCTGTCGCTGTTGGATTCGCGATTCATCCCAATCGCACCGAACCCACCTTTTCTATTCATTCTTGTCTTCACTATTGAGCTAGCCCCCCTCCACTTGTCGACGCCTTCTCCATTCTACATTGCCATTGTGATTCGTCCTCTCATTTTCGACTCCAATTCGATCCCATTGATTCTCCCACGCCTACAAGTCGCAATCGTGTCACCGAACCTTAATTTGCTTTAAAACTCCCTGCACGAGAAAAGCACAGACACCTGAGGATTATATTGCAACTCACCCCACTACCACATTACACAAAGGTAAGAAGTGGCGCATGCAACGGGGACCTGCATACAAAATGACATTAGATGAACCATGTCGGCTGAGTATATATGGCCATCCGTCCAATTTAGGACCACAAAGAAACAAAAACGATGCTACTTCTCGTGCCCTCCAACAAAGACGAGGACGGTTCAGGCAAGGCAATGTCCCCAACTCGTGGACGAGTTCTTGTTGTCCTACCACCAGACACAGACCTCAGCTCAAACGTGATTGTCCCAGATGCTGCCATCACCAACACCTTGATAACCAACGAAGCCCTTGACCCGGCTAATGTTCTCGATTCGCCGCAACTCTCTATGAACAAGCTGTCCTATATTGAACCAACGCAAACGAGGGACCCTCTGGGGATCATACAACCACAAGGACCAGAGAGCATATACCAACATATCCGCCTTCAGTACGAACAAACTCCAACCATCACCACTCAACCCAATTCACAGGGTCGTGAGGATACTAATCACCGACGCTCGATTCAGTATCCTTCAGCCGAAGACACCATCTCGCGTGCACGCCGACACTCACACTCGGGACTCGTCGAGATGGATCATCCCATTTTCCAAGCTCTCGCTCGCTCTCGATCCAAATTACGCTCGAGTTTCTCTCAGGCAACGCCTTACCAACACCAACGGACGTTACGCGCACTTCGAACAGCGTTGAAGAAAGGCCGTAAGGACCAGTCACCCTTATTGACCTCTGCCAGTTTCGGGACTGATTACGGTCAATCCTGTTTTGACGATGAAATCGATGATCCGTTCAGTGAGTGGAGAGCGCAACAACACCACAACGCCATCCGGCAAGCCATGGGGCACTCTCCCGAATTGGTCTTCGGCTCCTCCTTTGGACATCTATCATCTGAAAGTGAACTTTCGAGCGACTCTCTCAACACCAAGCTTGCACCAAGGCGCCCGTCCATGAGCAATGACATCGAGATCGACAAGGAGGACCACTTGAAGACGACGGGCGCACAGGGCACGAAAAGGCAATTGCACGACTCCCAAGAAGATATCGATATCGTTAGTGTATCCGACGAAGAGATGGAACCACCTAAATCAGAGATGATGGCAAACCAGGGACCAACGATAGTACCAAGAGATTCCTGGAGGACACCGTCCTTGAGTCCAGAGGATAAGAACCGGTCTCTGGGCGAGACAGACACATACGATGCCGACATGGATCTGATTTTGGGAATGGCGTCCGACATGGATCTTGTCATGCCACAGTTTGACGACGAGTATTTGGACGACTTGAAGAACGACCCAAGTCTGTTGGTGCAAAGTAGAAGGGTCCCAAGTATCTCGACCTCACCTGTGACCTCCCACTCGTCCTCCACCACGATCACCTGCATTTCTAGTCTGCACTCTCCCTCCTCGAGGTCCATGACACCAGGAGTGTGTGTTGAGTCGACTCTTAGGCAAGAGTCACCTCCAACATCGCCAGCGACCATTGAAGCAAGAAAACGCTCAGGTTCTTTTTCAGTCAAAGGACAAATGCCCATGATGGGCAACATGAACTCCCCTCACTCAACCGAAAACACTCAAGCCGGGCAAGACCTGTCAACGATACACAGAGATATTGACAACCTAAAACGGCATCGCGACAGCCTTCAGAGCAACATTGAGATGATTACATCGCCTCCAAAAGGATTGCCGACCCCATCCTCGTCGTCGTCGTCGTCCAATTCGTCCAGCCATAGCCGAGCGCCCTCGAGTGACAAGAGGAGCAACCCACAGGCACCTCTCTACTTCAAACCGACGCATCATTCTCAGCCATCAGGAGACCATTCACATCAAAACGTGATGATTATTCAGTCGAACCAGTGGACTTTTGACAGTGACCAGTTGCAACAGCCAGGACTCGTCGGTAGGATCCCTCTGCAATCGCCCACGCATGCAGTCCGAGGCAACGATGGCAACCACATATTTTCTGTCCGGGAATCATCCCCACCATCGCCGCCCCCGGTCCTGGACAAGAGTGCGATCATGACTACCAATAATATCTCGCTGGCTACGGCCAACATGAACGTGCTTACGCCGCGAGAAGTGCAGGAGGACTACTATGTCAAGCGAAACATCCAGAGGATGTACCAGCGCAACCGGCGCCGAAGCTCGACTGGTACTGCCTCTGCTCTTTCTGCCGCAGCTGCAAGCGTCGCGACGCCTCCGTTTAGGCTTGGGCCTATGATGCCCCAAGGGCCACTGAACTCGACGATACCGTTACCGCTGCGACGAGGGTCCATTTCGCCAGATGGGCCTCATCCACTGGACAAGTTTGGGGTAGCGACAGTGATGGTAATGGGCAACCCACTGCCGGCCTCGTACTACATTCCTCCAAGCGCCTTTCGCACCGAGGCGACGGTTGCGGCCGAGAAGGAAGCAGAGCGCAAACGGCGCGAGGAGGAGGAGCTTAAGGACTCGTTCTTGGTCTTTCCGTCGCCGACTCTATCATAGTAGCCAAAGACACTTTCATATACTATATTGACTTTTTGACTAATCGTAACTTCAAACTATTGACTATTTTTTTTAAATAACTTTTACTGTTATCTGTTTATCACATTGAACTTGTTTAAATCTTTGATGTATTTGCTGGAAATAGAAAAAGGGCTAAATGGGGGGTGGGGGTTTCAATCTGCGTCTCGACTGGTTTTTTTTTGAGCAAAGGCCACAACTTGAAATGGCCACCTTTGGTAAGAACGTCCGACGTTCAGGGCCGACAGACAAAGAGCGTTATCTAAGTGAAATAAAGCGGGGTCCGACCATGAACTCAGCTCTTGAGGGGTTTATGAGAGTGATGCCAGCCAGTTAGAATCGGGTCCATTGGCACTCGCCCAGAAGAAAGAGATCAATCGTAGTTCGCAAAGCTGAGACGACGGTGGAAGGACAGAGAGAGAGAGAGCTTTCTCCGTTCCTCTTTGTTCCGCATCCGCCGTTTACCATTTCTTGATCAGTCATAGAAAAAAACAAAGAAAGGCCAGCACGCAATCAAGCGCAAATACCTGTGGCTAGGATGAAGCAGCTCTTTCGTCACTTTTTTCTTTTTCGATGGGCGGGGCTTGCTGGGGTCCAATTGACATGGCCCTTTTGGGAGATGGAGCATAAATTTTCCCACGGCAGTACTCCAGCATTTATGTCGCGACTGATACCTTGGATACTCCTTTCTAGGCAACCTGAAAGGGAAAAAAAAAAAAAGAAAAAAAAAAAGAAAGAAAAGCATTAGGGCGTTGGGATGGAAATGAGAAATATGACACATCGAACGTGGAATAGAAGGAAAGCATGTGCAGAGTTATGGTTTTCTCCAAAATATGCTCAAGGGAAACAGGAAAATGACTGTGAGAAAGTTGGGCGAACCCGTGGGAATCTTGGATGGCGAATGTGATTGGTGCAGGTGCACGTGAAATCAACTATGACAGAAGAAGTAAAAAAAAAAAAAGTGGATAGCCACCAAAGCCGAAAGTGATCGCCCTCTCTTCTCCGGCATTGTTGAACAAAGAGTTTTCTCCACGAGACACCGTTCACTTTGTGGATTTGTTGTTATTTCTCCATTCCAACGAAATAGCATCATACATGGTTCGTTTATCACATGCCTGGACCTTAGAACTTGTTAGCTTGTGTGTTGTGTGTGTTGCGTGTGGAAGAAATATTTTTCTCACAATGTCCAAAGTATACATGACGATGGATACCACCCGGAAAGTATCTGCTTTGTTGCTTTTGTTGTTGTTGAGTCGCCCGAGAGTACGAGAGCTTGCTGAAAAAAAACCATTTTGTTGAACAATCTCGGGCAACTAAGGGTGGGAAAGGAAACTATATTGTCCATGCTTCTTCGTGGAAAAATACGATGGAGAACAATTTTTTTTAAGGAGAAACCAACACAAACCCCATCTCAACCCTTCTATAAGGACCGATCCCCATACCACCAAACACACACCATACAATGTCAAGTGGTAAGCACAGGGGGCAAAGAACCAATCGTCCATCGCAGTAACAGGAGAAACAACGCTAGCAATTCCACACCAACGAAACAAAATATCGCTTGCGTTTCCCCCCCTTCCGCCAATGCTGGATGTATTTTTATACCTTGACAGACAGAGAGATAACAATCGAGCAGCACATGAAGGAAGGAAGGAAGGAAGGCTCCAAAGCCCTTGTGATCCTTTTTTTATATATTTATTTGTCATTTAAATGAGAGTGCACTGTAGTTAGCCCTTCGAGGAAGAGACAAGGTGGCTCTCTCCCGACCACACTTTGATGATGCAGATTAATTACTTGTCAAAAAAAGATGAACCACTGGGATGGGATGGGACGAAAAAAATAAAAAAACAGAAATTGCGGGCTGCATCCATCCACACATCACAATCTACGCACAACCATGCGGAAAAGGGTGCAGCCCTTTCCTTCGTCCTCATCTTCCCCGCGGCATTTTAATTGCTTAGTCGAGAATGATTGAGGGTGCAGTCAGTACACAGTATAGCTACCTTTTTTATTTTCTTATTTACTTTGTTGACGACGAACGACAGGCGATAAGCATTTTGTTGTTTGATCGATGAGACAAATGCAAAAAAACAGCGTTCAAGAGGGTGGGAATAATTCTGCGTTGAATTCATTCATTCAAAGGGGGACCGAGAACAAACAGTCTCACCGTCCATTCGAGGTTTCGCCCACGGTTTTTTTTGTCCCTCCGTCTCCTTTTTTTTCGTTTCTTTTCTTTGCTTTTGGTCTGGCAATTTGTGCAAATTGCGCTTTTGCTTTGCCTTGCTTTTGTGGAGACAACACTAATGTACTGTGCTGCAACTGGGTAGGCTGGAGTGGAGAGGAGTGAACGAGACCTTAAACGAGAAACAAACAGCGAAAAGGATAAGGAGGCTCAGGTGGCAGGGGGTTGAAGCAGGAAAGAAGTGAGAGTGAGGGTGAGGCAACCCAGCGGGACAAGAAAAAAAAGTGTGATTGCAAGTTACAACACACCAGCGCAGGGACAAGAGACCAGGAAAGTGGGGGAAAGGAGAAAGGAAGGGGGGTTCGGGGGGGGGATGCACAAAGCGTGCGAGAAAAGTCTGGAGTAAGTAGAGCAGTAGTAAGCAACATTGACATTGTGTGTGTTGTTGTGTATCGTATCGTGCCTGTGTTCCCATTGTTAAACCATGGTGGCTAGAGAAGAAGTGAATGAGTGCGTGAGTGATGGGCCACACACATACACACACACATCTACAGTTCCACATCTACAGTTCCACATCCACATCCACATTCACATCCACATCCACAACCCACACATATTCAATATCGTGGCAATGGTTAGTTGAAAGTAAAGTAAGTAATAAAAAAAAAGTGGATTGTAGTTTAGGCTCATGAGCTGAACAACAAAGAGTGTGAGAGTGCGAGTGAGAAATGAGTACGAGAAGCGATTTGTCCGATGGTCCGATGGTCCAATGAGGTCGTATTTTTTTCGATTGTTCTTATCTCATAATACTTACTCTCTGGCTACTGTACTCGATTCAATCCCATCTCTCCTCACTTTCACTCTCACTTTCACACACATTCAGACGTCGTCTGTGTGTTGCGTCCGTCCGTCCGTCCACTTGGCATTTGCACATGGCTTTTTTCTTTACTTAAACATACACATCATATTTATTTGCCACCCACTCGCTCTTGCTCTCACTCCCACTTGCACTCCATTTCGAATGCTGAACAATAGCCCCAATTACTCCCATACTCCAGCCAACTCTCTCACACTCCTTTATTTCCAGAGTGGTATGTGTCGATGTACATCCACAACATTCAAGTGACAACGTTACTCAGTGGTTGCGAAATCACCGCACTCACACACAGAAAGAACAGAAAAAAAAACAGAGTAGCCCGAGCCTAAATTACTCATTTTTGTTGTTTGTGAGAAACTGTGGATGTGGCACGCACTTGGGTCTCTCTTTATCTCTCACTCGCTTTCTCGTTTCCCTTTTTTGTTTCTTTGTCGGTCTTCTTTATCTAATGAAAAATACCCTTTCCTCCGTGGGTGATGTCTGACGACAGAGATATTTAAAAAGATCCCTTTTTTCGTTTCTTTTCCCACCCCACTTCCACTCTTCTCTCCTCTTTTCTTTTTTCTTCCTTCTTCCTCTCCTACTTTCTTACTTCCTTTCTTCCTTTCTTCCTTGTTGCACTTTACCTTTCCCTCCGCTTCCACCGCACTTGAAACTCTTATTGTGCGCCACCCGTCATACGTCACCATCAGCACCAGCAACCCTCGTCTCCACAAACCTTTCCGACCCCACGCACGGCGGTTGGTAGAGTGGTCAAATAGGGGAGAGGTATGGCAGAAGGATGGAAGTAGGAGAGGGAAAGAAGGGGTGAGGAAGCAGAGGGCACCGGTCTAGAGGGAAGACGGAGGAGCGACTGGTAGGTGAGAGCTTGATTGTTTGCATCCTGTCTCCTCGTTTTTTTTTTTCATTGTATT
>KN042417.1:1963449-1999043 GCA_000739165.1 Podila verticillata NRRL 6337 | reverse complement strand
CTTTTGCACCTCGGCGTCATCATCAACAGCAACACAGCCATTATCCTTCGCACTCACATATAACCCACCATGAGGCCTCCTTTTCCTTCGGCCGCACAAGCCTACGCAGAGTCCATCGACTCGGCAACCGCCAGCAGACACCACCCCAACGCTCGCCTCACCATCCTCCCACTCCCCTCCCTCGCAGCACTCTACCCCATGGAGCACGACAACACCTTGACTTCTTCCCACGATCGTCGCTCCTCCTCCTCATCGTCCTCTTCACCCACCTCCTCCAACTCAGATCCATCATACCGCAGACAAGCACACCCTCACCAACAACCCTCATATCAGTCGTACGATGCTCGTTATCAAAAGAACCCCTCCTCTTCGTCTTCCTCGTCTTCCTCAACAATCCCCGCCGCCCATAACACCGCTTCCACCTCAGATACACAATCGCAATCGCAATCGCAATTAAAGCCAGCTGGCCATGAATATCTTGGCACAAACATGGAGTCGCTGTTGAACGCAATCGAAGTACACCCCACTCTGTACGCTCACTCAGAGTCCTCTCGCCGGTCCTCCACCCCCTTCTCGACCTCGTCTCCCACCTTGTCCTCGGCACCCACCTCCCCCTACAACCCGTCTCCAATGACTTTTGGCTCAGCCTCCCCCTCGCCGACTGCGGCGATGGTCGAATATTCCACCACCAACAGTCACAAATGCCCACGGGCCAGCACACCTTCCCGCATGTCCATCAGCCACCTTGTCGACGACATCCCCTATGACAGCCGCGACGACGCAGTTTGCGAGCCAATTCTCGAGGACAACCGCCCCCGCCTCAAGCCCATGGTACCTCGCGCCTCATCCCCTCTTTTCGAGAGCGCACACAAGCGAAAGTGGTCATCAGACTCGATCGACGACAACAGGAACAACAAGATCAGACTGTCGATCCAAGACCATGTGGCTGCCAAGGCCCTCGAGTCCTTCAACATGGCCTCTGTCGCCACTGGACTTTCAGCTGTAACTCGTCCATCCCAACCCTCAACTTTCACAACTCGTCCTCAAATGACTACCATCACCTGCTATCATGCTTCAGTCGCTCAAAAGTCATATGGTGCTGAGAAACGTTTCTTGTGCCCACCACCCACCGTCCACATTGACGCTCCCTTTGACGAGTCTTTCTTTGGCCTGAGCAACAGACCCCAAGTAGCCATGTCTGTGATCTGTGAGGCTGGTGAAAACTCCCTTGGTCAGCGTTCAATCCTCGAGGACGATCGCTCGTGCGCCTTCCGCTTCCTCTACGTCAGTGGCACAGCCAAGGCCAAGTCGTTCCAGCTCAAGCTTGAGATCTATGGACGAGCTTGCCTCCCCAACGGTTTCTTATCGCCCGAGGACCCTACTGCTGATGCTGAAGCCCCCGAGCCCTTTGCTGTGTTCGAGTCTGCTCCCGTGGCCATCATATCCAAGCCCTCCAAGAAAACAGCCAAGGCCCGCAATGTCTCCTCTTGCATCCTTGCTGGTTCCTTGGTCTCTCTCTTCAACCGTATCAACTCGCAGACAGTCCGCACCAAGTACATGTCCGTCGACGGCGACTCGCTCTGTGCCAAGAGTGCTACCTGGTCCGCTTTCACCATCTCGATCGTCTCGAACGGACCTTCTTCTCCAGCCCCTGCCCGCGGTTCACAAAAGTCTCACCACCGCCAGCAGTCTCAGCCCACTGCTACGCCCATTACCTACGGTGCCGAGATCATCTTGACCGAGTCTGCCACTGGCATTCAGTCCGATCGCCTCGTTGTCTGCAAAGTCGAGAACGGTCGCATCCTCGAAGGAGCTGTTGGCCCCATTTGCCAGATGCAGAAGGTTGCCCTGAAGTCGCTGGAGCGCTCCACCGAGAGCGAGCCAGTGTACCTTGGCGCTCTTGGTGAGGAGCACCAGGGTGGCCGCTTTTTGGACCACGGTGTTTCGACCACCACTACCCTCAAGTACCAGCCCTCGCAAATGGTCGAGGGTGCCAAGCCCGGTAGCGATGACTTTCTTTGCTGGACCATCGTTGGCATCTGTAAGTGTTCTTTCTCGCAATGCGTTTAAATCTGTTTTATTCTTGCAAACACGGTATCTAACAATACTTTTACTTTTCTTTCTTCGTCTCAATAGCCAAGTTCGAATACTCTTACTTTGAGTCCCTTCCTACTTCGAGCTCTCTTCGCTCTGGAGCTCTCTGCCACGCCATCACACCCTTCCCTACGCTGTTGAAGGAGCCAGTCTACAACGCCGTCTCCCAAGCGTTGGAGCTCTCGGTCTCCAACTTTTATTCACAGCTCGATGGCAAGCCGATGCCCATGCAGATCTGGCTGGGATCGGTGGGGCCTTTGACGACCCATATAATCCGCAGCCACCTCTCGAGCCCTGCACAGGACCAGACCACAGTGTTGGTTGATCTGCCCGTGGGCCAAGCAAGCCACATTGGTATCAACAAGGCCACACCACTGCTGTTTGTTCGCCCATTGGACGGAATCACATACGACTCTCGGGCCAAGGTTACATTCCACGGACTTGAGGAGACCGATCGCTGGACGGTCCAAATGCTTTAAGCTTTCTCATAACTTATACCCATTTTTTTTCCCTTTTTCTTTTGCTTGTTGCTGAAGCGCTCCAAAAACAAACATGTAATACTTTGTCCTTCTAGTCCTTGTTCTTATAGTCTGTAGCATAATATATCTTTTTCTCTTTCACCCATACTCATACTTAGCAAAAAATAATAATATCGAAAGTTACTTCTTTTGCAAAACACAAACAACTTGCATTGTTCGAAACTGTTGGATGTCATAAATAAATGTTGGTAAGAAAAAGAACTGTCAATTATTGGTCATAAGCTACATGGGTATCCTGGGAGAAGATGCTGTTCGCATCTCGCTGTCGTTTTTAAAAACTTCTACATTTCTTCAGAATCCACCTCCAAAGTCTCCACCTCCAAAGCCTCCGCCTCCAAAGTCTCCACCACCGAAGTCTCCGCCACCAAAATCATACCCGGACGATGAGCCAAAATCGGTTCCGCCCATCTGTGCCGGGATCAGATCACCGCCGCCGATCTGTGCAGGGACAATATCGCCTCCTCCATAGAATCCATCACCGCCGATCTGTGCAGGGACAAGGTCGCCTCCTCCATAGAAGCCATCGCCGTAGTAGCCATCGCCGCCGTAGTAGCCATTGTGGTGCATCATGCCGTCCGCGAGGAGGCTTCCTGCGACCAATCCTACAGCAGCGCCTAAAAAAAAAAAAAAAAAAAAAGAAAGATGTCAGATATGATATGAAATGCAACACTGTGGGAACGAAAGAGCCTGGACACTCGGTCGACTCTTTCTCGCTTTTTCTGTAGTTGGATTGCATCATCCTCCAACTGCCCTTTTGCGCTTTTGTCTTTTGTGTCCACGTTTGAGGGTTCCAAAAAAAAAAAAAAAAAAAAAAGGCTCTCGCGGCTGTCTGTCGACCCAGTCCCAAAATCGACAAAAAAAAAAAAAAAAAAAGTCCTGCTGACCTTCCAAAATGTCTGTTTTTGATTTTTGGGTTCCTTGGCTCCCTCGTTTTCCAAGTATTTCGACCTCCCTTGCTCGAGCTCCTTTTTGGGTACAACTTTTTTCCCCCCATGTTGGGTTCTCCTCCTTCCTCCTTACCTCCAGCAACACCAAGCGCCAGCGCGGCCCCGGAGCCCAGGCCGCCTTTGCGGTTGTACGAGTCCATGAACTGCTTGTTATACCCGCCGCTACCAGGGGTGCCACCGTACTGCTGCTGGTGCAGCTGCTGGATCTGGTAGAAGCGGGCCAGCTCCTGGGCATCGGCAGCCTGGCCCAGCGGGTGGGTCCAGGTCGTCTGGCGGGTCTGCGGGTAAATGTAGTAGAGCCGCTGTCTGGTCGGGTCGAATTGTGAGATCCTGGAGCATGATAAAAAAAGTTTAGCTTTATGAAGTGAGGAGTTGGATGAGTGAAACCTCCAGGGTCCGTTCATACATATCTCCATGCCATGGAGGAGATTAAACTTGAGAACAAAAAAAAAAAGGAGTAGATTACCATCCAGGTGGGAGTGTTGAAGGTGGAATCATGGATGGTGACAGAGCATAGGGATCTTGGTATTGTTGTTGGGGTCGTTGGTACTGTTGGTACTGAGGAGGTCGATACGCTGTCGATCCGTTGTCGATTCCTTTTGAACTTGCGCAACCCATTGTTATGTGTTTTCTTGAGAAAGAAGTATGGGAGTAGGAGGGGGTTTTGTTGTTGAGTGGGTAAATTGAGATTGTGTGAGCGTTGGGAATGAGATTGCCAAGGGCAAATGTAGAGGTGAATGGGTGAATGTGTTTGGATGGATGGACAAAAAAATTCTCTCGTTCTTTATTTAGCAACGGTTGTCCACTCGCCTCGCTCGAAGCGGTCATGTGATAAATGACGGCATGAGGTCCCTCCTGGCACATGGATACCATACTCGAAGCCTTGCATCTTTCCTATCTTTTTCTCGACCTATCATTTTCTATGGGCTTTATCTACCTTTCGAGGACCTCAATTATCTTCAATCACATTAATCCATACCGCTTATGCACTATCCACTGCAATCCATACCGCACATGCACTATCCACTACAATCCATTCCGCACTCTCACCACCCCACTCTTCTATTCCACAACAACCCTTCCATCATTCTCTCATCTTTTCACTACATGTTCATCGATGACAAAGGGAAGCCGTAGCGACGCCGAACGTATAAATATGGGACCAACTCCCTCCAATTTTCAATCCTCCCAGCTGCACTCCTTCATATCTTCCCTCGCTTTCCTCACGACGTTACACACCCTTCGATTGACTTACATCCTTTTTCATCTTATGACATCAGTCCTGTATTGTTTTGTCCTCCTCACCTCTCCCATGTGGCCATGCGTCCAGGGCCCACAATCACGTCATTCGACTCACCTATAAACCCATAAGCCCATAACGTCAAACGCCAAGCGCACAGCCTCCTCCTTTCCTATCTCTTCACCAGAACCCAACTCTCAACGGTCTTGTGATCCAGGCACGATCATTTTTCAGGAACAACTGAACAAGAACAAGGCCATAATTGAAATTCATGTTGTGATAAGCAAAGCAATGTTTATTATCGCGGTATATGATTAGTGAATTAGAAAATGGAGGGAATACAACAAAAGGTAACGAGGGGAGTAGGGAAGGTTGTGGAGTAAATCATGAACAAAAAGGTCATTAAATCTAAGCCTTGACATCCTCGAAAACCTCGTGCTTCTCGCCGACAAACTCATCACCCTCCTCAATGGTGTGGTCCTGGACGGCCTTGTAGGCGACGGGGATGGCACCAAGGATACCAACAAAGACGAGGACGATGGCGATGATGATCTCACCCATACCCTTGCCAGTGACGTTGAGAATGTTGTGGCCGGCGGAGGGAGCGTTACCGATGGTGGAGGTCTGGACAATGGGGGCCAAGATACCGCCCAAGTTCTGGATGAACTTGTAGAAACCAGCGTAGCGGGCAGCCATGTTGGTGTCGTTGGTGAGGGCTCCCATCAACCAGTAAGAGTAACCCTGGTACATGGCATCGGAGACACCGTAGAAGAAGTAGAGGAAGAATGGTCCAATGTACTCGCCAGTGTTATTGACAAGATCAATGCTGTGGAAGTCGCTGGGATCCTTGACAAAGTTCTTATCCGTGTCACTCCAGATGTTGTGGACGGGTCCGTAGGTGGTCTGGAAGGCAACTCCACCAGCCCAGGTGGCAGCGAGGACAGCGGTCAAGAGGATGAGACCGTACTTGGCACGGGTGGGGCGGGACCACTCCTTCTTGTCCAAGAAAGCACCATAAGCGATGGAGGCAATAATCTGAGCCAACCAGTACCAGGAGGAGTTCATGTAACGGGAGCGGGCGTTGAAGTTGACACCGTTGACGGCAGTGAACTGGTAGGTGTAAACCCAGTTGGAGGCAAAGAACATGGGGATGAGGGCCAACATGCGCCAGTCCTTGAAGAGGGCAAAGACGGACTTGAGCTCGGAGATAGGGCTGGAGTAGCGGACCTTGACGACGTTGGAGCCATCCTTGCGGAAGACCTTGGAGGTGGGCAACAAGAGGATGGTCAAGAAAGCACCGAGGACCATGATGACCATGTAGGCAATGTAGGCGGATTCAGAGGCGGAGGTGGCCGTGGGGTTGTTCCACTGGAGGGCAAGGGGGATGACGTTGCCGAGAACACCACCGCAGTTGAAGATGGCCCAGAAGATGGAGAAGAAGCGACCCTTCTCACCCTCTGGGGGGTAACCCATCATGATGGCACCCTGGGCGCACCACAACCAACCAGCACCGATACCGAGCAAGCAGGAAGAGATGACGACAAAGACAATGGAATGGATGTGCTGGTAAGCCAAGAAGGAACCAATGTAGAGGGCGTAGGTCAAACCTCCGAGAATGAGGAGGACACGGTGACCGAGGATGTTGAAGAGGGCTCCGGCAAAGAGTGAGGAGAAGGCGAACACGCAGGACAGGGCGGTACCGGCACGGTTACCGACATCGGAATCCTTGGGGTCGAGACCATAGGAACCGGTACCCTGCAAGGCGTTGAACATGCCTGGGCAGCAGAAGCAGACGAAACCCTAGGAGAGGGGAGCGAGAGAAGAGAAGGCGAGGAGATTAGTTTGATGACCATGAGAGGAATTCGATTGCGCAGATGAGAGGGAGAGAGAGGGGCTGTGTGTGAGTGTGAGGGAGTGTGTGCATGTGTGAGAGAGTGGGTGCTTACCAGAATGATGATCTGGGTCAAGGGATCAGAGAGTTTAACCATGGTAGTGGTTGTTGTGAGGGGTGGAAAATGAGAAAGTAAGTGGGAGACCTGAGGCTGAGGAAAAAAAAAAAAAAAAAAAAAGTGGGAAATAACGGAGGCAGGAGAATCTTTTATAGCGATGGAAACCCAACAAGAAAGAGGAAGTGAGGAATAGAAGGGAGCAAGGCAAGAGGAAAGAGGCAAGAAGGACTATCCACTGAATGGGCACAGAGTGGGCATACGTTAATGGCAATAGAGAACGTATATTAAAAACAGAGACGGAAGAAAAGAAAAGCTTAATTGACTAATGATGCACTCTAATACGATCGATTAGAGTGGATACACGGACAAAGGACACACAGAGAGGAGGCTCTCCCACTCTCTCTCTCTCTCTCTCTCTCTCTTCCTCTCTTTATAAGCTTACTCTTTCCCTTTCGCCTTATTGTTATTGTGCAGTTACTAATAGCCATAGAGTTCGGACGAATGGAACCAAAAGGCACACCGTCAAGGTATGGCTTCGGGACAAAAACACACAATACAGCGGTTCAGTACTGTTTCTTCAACTGGAGGCAGAGAGTGTGGCGTGCCTTTCGATGGTGACAAAGTTCATATCGCTCTCACCCTCTGACCCATTGTCGCGACCCATGTCTCTGGCTGCTGCGGTTTTCTTTTCTCAATTTTGCTTTAAAGAGGATGCTCAGGAGGAAAGACATTCTATAGCATCATTGTTTCCGAGGCCACGTCTCAAGTGTTCTTCTGTCTCGCTTTGACAACATGGCAAGGCACAGTGCAGTACATGTAAAACATGAGCATGAGTTCATGTCACATCACAGTTGACTCCACTGCTTTTTTGCCGCGGCGGAAAGACAAAAGAAAAGCTCACTAATAAAATTTCACTGTTCGCCCTTTAAACGGTTCGCGGGTCGTGTTCTTGTTCTGCTCAGGTGTGTCAACCCCATTCTTCTTTCTTTCTTTCGCAAATACACCGACCACACCGTTTATGCATGTTCTTTGACGACAAAAAAAAAGATGGAGACGAGATAAAAAAGACAATGGATCTCAAAGACCAAAAGGTGGACACAAACACAAGCCCACCAACAACCATGTCGAGTAAACAAACACTGATAAAAAAGATCAAGGTGGAGGAAGCGAGATTAAAAACCATCGACCGACTAAGGTTGGGCTCGTGTGCAAACAACAGAGAAGGCGGACCAAACAGATACAAAGGAAAAGTAAAGTTATCTCTTTTGTGTTGTTGTTGATGTTTGGCTATGTGTCTTCCATCCCTCCCGCCCTCTCATCTCTCTCTGTTTGCGTTTGTGTTTGTGTTCATGTCCCGTTGGTCAATAGAAAAGAAAAACGAAACCTCTTTTGGAGATGAACTTGAGAAGGAACACCATTGAATCGGATGGGACATCCATCTTATTGTAGTCTGCAACAGTTCAGCCGACCAGCGATTCGAGGCAATGGTTTCAGCTCACTTTATTCGTCTCACTAATACCTCTAGGCCATATGAGCATGGGGACAGGGCTGGGCTGGTCAAGGCTTCCGCGTCTGACCTCTCCCACTCTCTTCTCTCGCTCGCTCGCTCAAATGCAATGTACACTCGCTATACACTGCTTACCATGCCACAAGTGCTGCTCATTTGGTGCCTTTCTCTTCTATTTTCATTTCCGACCCTCTCTCACTTTCAAGCCCATGGACTCTCGTTCACCTTCCTCTCCTACCCAGCGCTCAAAAAGTAAAAAAAAAATCTTTTCCACGGCGTTCATTTCCAAATTTTCTAAGCCAGCTACTCCGCCAAACCAGCGAACAGTAAAGAAAAAGTGGGGACGAGTGTGTTTTATTTTTTGTTCTTCTTTCGCAGGCCACAGGCAGTATTTGGACAGCCGAAAATGGGTGAGAACAATACCAAAGACCCAAGACCAAAAGAAAAACAAGTGATGGGAAAAAAATAACATGTTTTGCATGCACTTCACATCCAGACGACAAAGTGACAACAGAGCCATTCGCTCCAGCCTTGCCGTAAACTGTTTCTGTTTCCTCCAAAGCAGTTAAAAAATAACACCAAGGCGTGCATCTTCAACATCACCAACACCAGAGATAAAGCAAACACCTATTTTTATGCTTTCCTCCCACTTGATTTTCCCGATGCAAACCAAACAACAACAAAAAAAAAAACAATCCTGCAAGGAATATTTGGGCGCTAAGCAACGTAGCTGATAATGCGAGATAGCGAATGTTTTGTTGCTTAGATATACTCAAAAGACCCATGGAACTACAGGAGAACGCAGATTGTAGCCGATTATGGCCAAGTACTACCAGACGTTGGAGAGCAAGAGGGAGAGAGAGAACGAGATGACAACATCTTTTTTATGGTATTTCTCCACTTTTTGGATTGTTTGTAGAACGCTACAGGAGCTTTGGATGAGGTCCAAGTGACACCTGCATCCTAATGATGAAAGACTGGAGAAGAAGAAATAAAAGCTACATAAACTGATAGCAACAAAGTTGCTTCTTCCGTATGACCCAATGTATCTTTGTTGGTAATGATAACTGTCATTTTGTTGTCGTTTTTTTGCTTTGGGCAAAACAAGAAGCACTTATGATCTATAAGAATTACTTCCGCAATGGTCGAGATCAGTATTGAGTTTTGTTCGAATGAGAGGTGTCGTTGGTATACCGATGGGCGATATCGCTCTCCCGGCAAGACGATAGAAGAACAAAGCTAAGACGGATGTATGTATTCTTGATGGTACTTCTGAGGGTGGGGTATGTGTGGGTCAGCCCAAAAGATGGTTCTTTTGGTCGAGACGAGACTTGTGTATTACTTTCCATCCAAAACCACAGAAGCTCGTTCCCCTTCCTCCTCTCCCTCCTGATATGTTATCAAAGTGACACAAAGGGAAAGGAGCGTTCGCATCTTCCTGTTGGGGTGCATGATCTCGAGGTGTAAACAACAAGCCCAAGTCAAAAATGGCCAAATTAATTTAAGGTACTCTCTTTTATTTATATTGGTAAACAAAGAGTTACAATGATCTGCTCAACCAATTGTCCCTAGCCTTGACCTTGATATTGCCCATCCTCATGGACAGGGCAAAGATGTTCATCTTGGCGCATCATTAGTGCTGTCTTGTGCATCCACAGATAGTGCATGATTGCTTTTTGTAGCGGAAAAAATATCCGTTGAGTATTCTCAAGTATTCTCTGGAACAAGGAAAATAAGACCTGCACTCGGATGTAATCCTTGGGATTCTGGACTATTTCTTCCACGCCATGCTTCCCAACTCTTTCTATTTTATTTTTCTTAGTCCGCTTTGGTTGCCATGGACACAGTTCGCCTCTCGCCCACTTTTGTTCCATTCCCAAATGACCTTTGCCATGTCTGATTGGCCCCACCCTTGTCCCCCGCGTTTGGTTAGCCTTACAAGATCAAAGTTTAGACTACGCCAATTGTTGACACGGAAAACAGACACACAAACTCGCACACACTCGCACACACACTCTCATACGCACATGCATATCAACTCACACGCACTCGAGTGCTCCAACATCTCCATACTGCAGGCCTGTTTTGGTTGTAAACATGGCATCTGCGGGATGGTTTTTACCCTTTTTACCCCACCTTTTTTTTTTTTTTTTTTCTTTCTTCTCGTTTCTACGCCATAGCAAAATGTGAAAACAAGTTTATTTGTTTCCAGAGGTGCTGTGCCAGCAAAACAGATCCTCCTCACCATGTCTATGAGTCCAGAGAAGTCAACAAGCAAGTCTTGCTTCCTTTTAGCTCGAGTCTCTCACTCGAGTGGGAAAGAGGAGTCTCAAACTGTGGAGAAAAACTTTGTTGTTGCGCCGGATACAAGTTCTATTTCCTTTCTTTTTTTCATAGCCCTTTGAGAAAGAAGAACAAGTTGGAGTGAGTGACCCATGGGGACAGGGAGGGAAGAGGGAAGAGGGAAGGGAGAAAGTCTCTCTTTCCATCCCTCGGATATATCTCTTTTAGTCCAAAATGACTTTTTTTGAGTTTGGCTTAATGTCAGTCATCCATCCATTGGCAAAGCCAAAACAAAGACGAAGACAAAGACAAATAAACTGAGCAATTGGTATTTCGTGGGGTGGTTTGCTTCCTTCTCCAATAGTAAGTTCGCAAACCACAAAGAAGCATGTTTCTTTGTGTCATGCTTCTCTTTTGCAATACCAAGTGTTGCCTTTATCCAACAGCATCCAATGCGTGTAACATACTCGTGTTCGTAAAACAGAGCGAAAGGTGCATTCCAGAGAGCGATAACCAAGATCACAAAAAAAAATGACAAACTGGATCTTTTTGTCCAACACTCTCACATTGTTTATATTCCCACTGTGTCTCTTTTTCATTCCTGCTCGCTAATTTCATTCTTTCTTACTTGGTTTTTTTTTCTTTTTTTTTCGCTTCCTCTACTCACCTGCTCCGCACACATACACTTTTGTCTTCCCAACATGGTATGGTCGAGCAAGATACAAACAACACAGACGACCAACCAAAGCCGAACAACAAACAAACAAGCAAGCAAGGGTCCGATAACAGCCGAACAGAATGGATAAACAATTCGATGCTAACGCAACAATCTGTTGTGTTTGTCGTTTGCGAGTACCAAACCTGACTGGAGGTCTACATGTCTATTGTATCGCGGATGTGCATCAGTGCATCAAGTGTTCTTTTGCGGAATTGATATAGATAAAACCATATACGACTTGTTTTGGTTATGCACAAGTTGCATGTTCATGAGTCAGGACACTCGACCAACAAAATACAACCAACACTCAACAACCATTCACCGACTATCTCCTGGGCAGGAGATTCGGATGCGAGACACAGCATCGGGAGACAAAACATGTTTGTTTCGAGATGGGGTCAAGAACGTACGCACTAGACACTGTTTTAAAATGCCCCCCCCCCCCCCCCACGAGGATAGACGAATCTCCAGACCCCCAGTGCTTCCTAAACGCGACACTCTCGACACTCTTCGGAATGAGTCATATTGTTTTGATAAATGAGATGCACAACAAGAAAAATAAAGTCACCCTTGACCCCTCATGTACTTTTTTCTCCAACACAGCCTGGGCGCGTAGACCCTTCCGTCGCCCACTTTTGACACTTTGATTTTTATCTTTTTTTATGTTTTTGACTCTTGAACCTCGACGTCTACTTTTTTTTCTTTGCCACCATCGGTTTCAGTCTCCACGTGGCGTGTGAACCACTGTACTATTTGTACGTGACATTTGCTGGACAAGATGTACGTGTAATTTACCAAGGAAAAAAAAAGATCGATCAAATATTCAGGTGCATCGTGCTACCCCTAAAGTCCAGAGATAAAGGTGGGCTCTCTTGGACGGAGTTGCAAAATTGATTTGATCAATTTCTGACAACGGAACATGCCCACGGACACGCCAAAAATGGAAGCGAGGTGATAAGAAAAAACTAAAGGTTAATCGAACGTGTACGTTGTACGTGTCTTTAAATATTGGTGGAGGAAGTAGGGGAGAAAGCCTGGACCAAAACTGGTCCGCCGAGGGCTGTGCATACCGACCTTGCTCATTATGATAACAAAGTATGCCATCTTTATGTTTGGGGCAGATTAGATCCGTGGCATGAACTGCTTACTCTCATATCGACATATTTCGATAGCCAAGGGTTGAAAAAACATGAGCTGTATTATTTTCCTCTTTCACGCTGTAGGCCGCTTGGTCTCCTATGTAAACCACGCATGCCACTGTGCCACGCTTTGTTGACTACCAAGATCCAGTTTAATAAGTTTGATGGTGCTTTCGTCCATCTCTTTCTCGTTGGACTCAGGTGAAAACCACGACTTGTTCAATGAGAATTGGCAAATATGTGTTCTAAGACAGCAGGTCAACGTCGATGGAATAGTCCATCGTTCAACTTTCCTAACGTGAAACAATTGGCCGTTCTTGATCTCTGAAATGTAGAGAATGGGAAGAGGGATGGGAAAGGGCGGATTGTCAGTGGATGTCCGAGACTTCGCTATGAAGAGGAGAGAGGTAATCGAGTGGGGGAGGAGTTGAAACTATTTTGGGTCGTTTTCTTGATCAGCCAATGGATTCGAATGAAGATCAAATCTCTTCAATTCGTGCCCAGAACTGATACATAGGCAGTGATAGAGAAAGGCCCAGGAGTTCACATACATGTGTGTACATATCTGTCTGTCTATCCATCTACATAATGGGTTACGAGACTAATGGGGCCTACGGAATTAGAGAAGGGAAAATAAGACGAGAAGGAGTATGGAATACTTTCCTCAAGGATATGACTGTGCGATCACTGACTGCTGACTTAGGCAAACACTCGTGGTCATAACGAAACAAAATCCAAGCTATGTTGAACAGAGAGATGTCCGAGTCGTCCTCTTCCTCTCTCTCTCTCTCTCTCTCTCTGTGTGTGTGTGTGTGTGTGTCCCTCTCCCTTCACCTCCGGATTTCTGTTTGTGGAGTTTGTGTCCGGGGTGCGGATTATCATATTCACAACCTTAAGTTGCGAGTCGTGTGGGGATATGGTCCAATTTCGGCCATTAGTTTTTATCTTCTCGAAATAATAAAAGATCAACTAAACACCTTAAACAAAAACCTGTCTGGTCTTGAAAAATGCGAAGGGAACGTTGAGATGGGTGTATGGAAAAGGACGCTTGTACCGAAACCAACCTGCCAGTTGGAACTTATACTTTGGCCAGACTACCTGATAACAGACCCATCGTGTGAAATCATCCATGAACGATTGGTGCGATTAAAACCATTGCGAAGAAGTGACCCGGATGCAAGGACACCATCCAAATGAACGTATAGTTATGGAGCAGATTTGATGGTCCTTGTTGATCCATTCGCATGCCAAGTACTGAGTACTAAGCTACTAAGCAAAGCAAAGGCTTGTGAAAAGTTTTTTCGATGGCCCATTTGTACGAGGAAATCAAAGAGAGCTTGTCTATCTTGTGTTGTTTGTGTTGTTTGATGAAGGGTATGTGGCCCTTCTGTGCCGCAGATGACCTATAAAAGTGTTTGCATCTACGGAGCTAAAGCTGTCGACGTTTAAGTATGAGTTGCATTTTTCTTGTCACCCTCAAACTTCAAGTTCTTCTTACAATAGAAGGGCCTCGGCCTCATCATGAGGACCAATTGAGGTAGCCAAGTCGGCAAAATCGTATCATTCTCGCCACGACCGTGAAACTCCACAACCAAAGCCTTCATGGGGCATACTTTTCCCTCGATACATCACTCCACACAAAGAACAAGGTGCCCAGAAGATCCTTTACAAAAAGGAAAAAAGTCGCACGCCTGTCTCAGGTCGCCAGACCAAAACCTTGTTTGTGGGTAAGCATCTGGATGAAGTGATGTACCATCAAAGGTACAACGGGGAGGTGTGAGAGTAATAAGAGTGCATCTACACAACCCCCACTGTCTTGCTGTTCATGCACAAAAGCACACGAAGAAAGTGAGGAGATAGTGGCAAGATCTATATGCGAGATAAAGACCAAGCGTAAAAGTATCCAAGGACTCTAAACCGCCTTTTTTCTTTCTCGGAGATGCTTGATTATCTCTTCCTTTTTGCCCCTTACAGCTACGTTTTCTTTGCTAATCGTCTTCCCTCCTTCCCTCCCTCTGTCCCGTCGGGTTAATGCAGATGGAAAAGATAATAACTTGATACAGCTCCTTGCAGTGTTTTTTTTTTTTTCTTTTTGTCTGGGCAACAGCTATTCCTTCTGTTTGGTTCTTTACTTTGTTTTGCATTGTTTTGGTTTGTTTGTTTGGCTTTGGTTTCCTTTTCTTTCTTCGGCAAACATGCAAACATGCAAACAACATACCATACAATTTGGTTCGCCAAGGAACAAATTGATGGCGACGATGTGTACCACCGTGTAATATAGACTATTTCGTTTTTGTTCCGTTCTCCCATTGCTCCAGAAATAGAACTGGAGATGGTTCTGCATGGAGGGGCCTCGTCTACTCTAGTAGTCTAATGCATCCAAGGGGAACCACCTGGATACGTCCACCGGCATATAACCCATATGACATATGTCTTGACCGAATTTGACAACTAGAGCAGGAGAGACTCTCGATTAAATCTGTTGTGACCGAATTACTCGCGATGACATGGTAAGCAATTAGGCGTCCTCTACTTGGAGAGGTGGTCTCCAAAGTGTGCTTGCTTGGTACTCCTCTTTGTATCCGTTTATCGCTCCCTGACCACTCTGTGATCTTGGAAAGGTGAGTACAATCGGTGCAAGAAAGGTGGACAAATAAAGTGAGCCGAAAGAGATGCTACATACTTGATATAGCACATCAGAACGAGAGCAAGAGCGAGGCAAGCGAGTGAACAATAGAAGGCAAGGGTGTTTGTGAGGGCTCGAAAATAATATTTTCTTAAAGATTATGCGCCTATTGGCAACACAAAGAAACGTTTAGACCAAGAAACAAAGAAAATGAAAATATATCTCGCATGCAAACAAACAAACTAGGGAAGTGTAAGTGCACAATCAAACGGCCATCTGATTCTTTTTTTTCCCCTGTTCTTCTTCCTGTCCAGATCGCTTTTTTTTTTCTCATGAGCCTTGTAAGGTCCACAAACGAATGCATAGGGATGCAAATGCATTGACCTTGAAGTTGGGGATGGACCCGACCTTTGACTGGAATGTGGTCTAGAGATTAGAGGCCCTCAAGCCCACACATCGCGCCTCGGTAGACTCCATACCCTCCATACCCTCCACTATCACATCTCTCTCTCTCTCTCTCTTTCTCTCTCTCTCTCTCTCTCTCTCTCTCTCTCTCTCTCTCTCTCTCTCTCTCTTTCTCTTTTTTTTTTTTTTTTTTTTTTTTTTTCCGGAGCAAATGTTACGGAGGTGCTCCCAGAAAAAAAAAAAAAAAAGTGCAGAGACTCTGCCAAGGACACTTGGGACAGTGGAGTTAGAGAGTAGTCTGAGTTCATTTATCCTCATTTTGTGTGCTATTTCGCTTCTCGTTGGTTATTGTTGGTCTTTTTCGTTCATCTTATCTCGCTGATAATGATGCGCGGAGTTGGACTTTTGACTTGGTTCATGCTTCAGCACAACCCCTAAAGCGGGTGCAACGGAGCGAAACTACAACTTACACCTTTGGTACATATCATCTCGGCCCAATGGGCAATAATTGAAATGACGAATATTATAAAGCCTCGAAACGTCCAACCTTGGACCAACACAAAATGGTGTGTACATACATCCATTGGAATAGGCAGGAACGTTAATTTGTTATCTATTTCTGATCAATTTTTTTTTCCAGCCAACCAAGCATGTTTCCTCTTTGGTACTAGACTAGTGTTCTAGTTCAGGAAGGAAAGTCAGAAAGGTATCCAGGTGGGTGGGGTGGCCATTCAAAGGATAACAGAGAGAGAGTAAGAGCGGTGGCTGATCAAGATGATGATAATGGGTGTCCATGATAAAATATTGCAATGCCATGGCACCATCGCTCTCACTGGGTATAAGTGGGAGTGTTGCCATTGTGTGCGTGTCTAATTTTGGTCTCTCATCTGGGGGTGTATGTGTGAGAGTGAGTGCGAGAGACAGAGGACGATATTGAATCGGAATAGAGTACTGATATGAACACACACGAACAATCACTGGTTCGAGTCTCTCCCTTTTCCTCTCTCGGCCCTCCCTCTCGCTGCTCGCCCAATAAGGTTTCGTCTTCCATGGATCTCTTTTGTTTCTCAGACACACTCACCACTCGCTCATACTCCCTCGCACATAAATCACACACATCACATATCACACATAGACACCACATCCAACTCACACAAAAAAACTTATCTCTTAGTCCAATGACTCTCGCACTCTTCAAATGGGTATTCAATCACTCCCATCACTAATGAATCAGTGATAGACTTTTTTTCCTTTATATTTTCTTGTTTACCTTTTCCCCATCCCATCCACATCCCATGGAGACTATAAATATACTGCTATCCGCAACCTTCCTCTCGTTTCTTTTTTTCTCTTCTCTTTCCTTCTTCATCACCACTGCCTCGACCTGCATACGCACCCACACTCACACTCACACATCCTCACACATCCTCACACATCCTCACACACACACTGTACTACTACCACTACTTCTATCTACTTTTACTTCTTTGTGTGCCAATCTACTTTTCTTTTTCTTCTCATCTCGTCTTCTCATTCCCAAACTCACTCGGTCATCAACTTGTCTCTCTTGATTCAACAACAACAATCTTGCACAATGACCGCAACTGCCTCTTCGCCTGCCCCCACAAAGAACGTTTTCCGCCTCCACGGCGTCAACGTCCTCAACAGGAAAAATGTCGACTCCATCTCTCGCCTCACCGCCCTCGAGAAGCGTCGCGCCACCCACATCCTCGACGAGCGCCAGCGCCGTGATACCATGAACCAGCTCTTGGCCGAGCTGGCCAACCTTGTCCGCGAGTCTTCAGCCGAGGCTTCTCAACAACAACAACCCACACAGCCAGCACTCAACGCCGATGGCACCGAGAAGAAGCCCCAAGTCAAGTCCAACTCGATCACCACTCTTCGCAACGCCATCACCGAGATCCGCCGCCTGCGATCCTGCGCCGGCTTGGAGACCACCACTCCTCCTTGCCCTGCCTCGCTCACTGTCCAGTCCTCGTCGGCTGCTTCTTCCCGCTCCTCCTCGCCTTCCTCGGCACCTTCTCCAGCCATGGCTGCTCAGTCCTATGTCCAGCCTTCTCACAAGCAGTATCCTTCACCTTCATCACAACTGCCTGCTTTGGCTCCTTCGACTTCACAATATACCACCCCCGTCTCTTCACCAAAGTCATATGCCATCCAGGCTCCTTTCTACTTCCACCAGAGCCAGCTTCAGTCACCCCCACTGTCGCCCTCGAGCCCAGCGTCTCACAAGTACGCCCCTTCGACCTCCTCAGTGTCGCCACCGATGATGCCCACGCCCCACCACAGCCACAACAGCATCCCCTCGCTGCCTTCTCTCTTTGCTCCCAACTCGCCTGTTGCTTACCCAGCCTACCCCCAGTACAATCAGGGTTATGCTCCTCAGCAGCAACAACAACAACAACAGCAGCAGCAGCAGCAGCAGCAGTACTATGAGCAACAGCAATACGCACCCCAGTACGAGTCCTACAGCCGCCATTCATCACCAGTATCTGCACCATCTTACATGCAGTACTCTCCTGCTCCTTCCTCCTACTAAAGGAACCAAAGGACCCAAGGAAAACTATCAAACAACCAATCCATTCTTCTTTGCTTTAGTTTGCTTTCAAAAATTGCTTTGCGAAAAAAAATAATACCATGTAATAATAAACACTGTACCATACTTCAAAAAAAAAAAAAAAAAAAACACTTTGCTCTGCTTCTTCTCCATTTGTTGTTGTGTTTAGCTGACATGTGCCCAAGATTTGATGTGTCAAAGTTTTTTTTTTTTTGCTATTTGTGTGCAACGGATCTTTTTCTTGAAGGCCGAGTCATATTGATTAGCACAAGGAAGGAGGAGGGTTGTGTACTCGTGCATGTATCCCACGGGTGCATATTAGGGCTGACTTGCTTCTTGTTGTGTTGTTGTGTTGTTGTCTCGCTGTCTTTTGCCTCAATGGCGAGCTCTCTTGCGTGATCTTACAAGGCTCTCTTCCTCGTCCTCTTCGACTTCTACATCCAGAGCCTGTGTGTAAATAGATAGTAAAAAGTAGAGAAAGATAGATAGTAAAAGAGGCCATGGAGTCAGTATCTGCATATCTTTTTCTTTATCAGTGAACGCAAGAGAGAGAGTGCGTGTGTCTGTGTGATGGCATAGCGTTTTCACTCCGCTCCAGTATCACCAAAACAAAACAAAAACAAAAACAAAAAACAAGGAACGGATACAACATTTACCATATCATGGCCCTCATGATCATTTGCCATCCGAACATCGCCATCTCCTTCCACTTGTCCAGACAAGGACGACTGCACCTGTGCCTCCCTCTCCTGCCGCTGCAGCTGTAGTATCTGCTGCTCTTCCTCATATTGGTCCTCCAATCCAAGATCGCCCAGCCGCTGGATCTGGATCTTGAAGTCACGCGCCGTACTCCGGCGCAGGTACTGTGTCAAGTTGACTTTGGACTTCTTGCTCAGCTGGATCACAAAGCGCTCGTACTGTTCCACCATATATATCAAGTCCGGGATCAACTTGGACTCGCGCAGGATCTTGGCCTTATGGCGCGACTTGACCGTACTCATACCACCTTTCATGATCACACCGTCGTTATCGTCTTCGTGGTCCTTGCCCTTGTTGGCTTTTACTTTGTCGCCCTTCTTCTTGGACCCCGTCTGGCGAGCAAAGTTCCGTTCCTGAACCTCGTTGTCCATGGCTTGAAAGTACGTCAGGAAGTTGTAGACGTGTTTCGAGAGCTCCGTGCCAACCACTTCTGTCACTCGGAGGAATCCATGCGGCAGCTGGTAGTTGCTTCCACTTCCTGTCGAGGACACGTTGCTTTTGTGCTTGCCAGAATGAGAAGATCCCTTGGCATGCGATCCAGACGTGAGCTCAAACAGGTTGGAGATTGGGAGATTGAGTGGGTTCAGGTAGTGCTTGGTCAACGTTGTCAGGACTCTGTAGCATCGACTGAGGATCTTGATCAGATACTCGGCTGAAGCATTGGGGATACAAGCCTGCGCGATCCGGGCCAACACCCACATGCACACTTCCAGGCGCCAACAAATGTCAGTCTCGAATTTCTGGGCAGACTTGAGGTTCAATGGCGGGCCAGTATAGCGTGGCTGTGCAGACGAGGAAGAAGATACATCCACGTCCATGGCTTGGCTCAAGTTGATAGATCCTATACGTTCCGAACACAATCGCAAAAAAGGTTAATGCCCATGACCACAACAAAAAACAAATATGCAGGAGACACAAAGAGACGAGAATAACGAGAGCGCTTTGAGATGACATCGTCGTTACTGTCCAAGGAATAATCAGTATTCAGTCCTCTTTTTCATTCCAACGGTCTGTTGCGCACCCATGAGGCCATTTTCCTCTTTCTTTGTTTCTTTTTTCTTTTCTGTGCAACTTCATCTTTTCATGGTCCCTCTCTTTTTGTCCTTTAGCTCGCTCACGGTCCTCATCTTCTCCCTCTTTTCTATCCTCCCTTCTCCTCCTCTAACCGTCCATGTTGCCACCAATAGAATCATCCCCAAAATGCACGGGGGAAAAAAAGCTCAATAAACAACAACAAAAAGAAGCTGGGCACAGCAAACCCCATCCAATATTTAGCTCCGCCTATCAAACTACCCATGGATGAACTATTCCTGGACAGAGCAACATTATGCTCAATCTCCCAGATCTTATCAGTGCCATCTCAACGTGGAGGGAAGGAAGGAAGGAGGTGTGTGTGTGTGTGTGTGTGTGCATGCTTTTCACATTTTCCCCCTCATGGTGCAATAAACAAATAATAAGCTCCGCACCCAATGTGAAGAAGGAGAGTGACTTAAGGTTACAATTCGTCATTTTCCACCGGTTTGTTATCTCTTATCAAAGTGTCCATGGACCATCTTAGGCCCAGCTCTTCCTACCCATTCCCCGGCTCACAAAAAAAACAGAAAAAGAGAGACGTCCTCCCACACCATAGTCACAGCTCTACGCTCTAGCCTCCGCTAAAAACACCGCATATCGATACGGGTATGGACCGTTTGAATTTGACCGAGGAAACAAAAAATTCGCTTACCCTGAGATAATCCACAATATCGGAGTTTTCCGACGGCCCATTCGAGGCTATCCAAGGCCCCTTCAATGTGGACCAACAAAACATCCGTGGTAGAGGCGGCCGTCCTCATGGTGACCACCGAGAACCGGGACTCGACACCGATTTCGCGCTTGAGGGCCACAAGACGAGGCATCTCTTCATCCTGTTCTTGCTCATTTGGATTGATCCGATCCGGAATGCTTTGGATGCCTGGGCCGTGGTTCATGTTGTAGGTCACGAGAATATCAGCGGCAAGACGGAGGCGAGTAGCTGCTTCAGGACAGTTCGAGATGACAGATGATACACTAGCCGAGCCAGAGGTGGTCCATTGAGGTGCTCTTGATGATTCCGGCTGTCCACCATCCTCGATAGCCATGAGAGCAGCGTTCTCTTCGGGTGAAGAACTCTCCTGCTCCAGTGACAACGTCATCGAGAGGAGTGTCTTAGCTAGGGCGGCGTCGTCGATGGGCATGTCGCGGCAGAATCGAACCAACCAGTGAATGAGCTGATCCAGTTGGCTCGTGTCCGTTGCGCTGTCTGTGCTTGTGACAGAGTCCATCCTTGAGAGTCCTGCTGCGGGTGTATTCCTGATAGTCGGCCGAGTGAGGTATTTGGAAAGGATCTGGATCATGTTCAGGATTCCGGCAGCCTCCTTCACCAGCGGCAAAGTCTCGTTCACAAACACTTCCAAAAGAGACTGAAGGAACTGGCAATAGGCTGCGGCCAGACTGTCAACATCGTGCTTTATGGTTCGAGACGTTGTCCATGCAACCACTTCGGATGGTTCTTGGTCGGACTGATGTCCTCCGTTGACCTGTGGCAAAGTGGCGGCTAAGAAACCGCAGACAACCTTCGTGTTGTGCAGTAGAGTCGCAGGAGTGTGAACCTGTCTTTCAGCTACGCCAGGCACCTCCAGAGGATAGAACCGTTGAACGATCAGCAGACCGGCTGTGAGCGCTTCGATTCCAACCATCAACATGGATTTGTTCTTGTCTTTGCCTTTAGCTCCTGCAGCCAAGGCCCTTGGTCCATCTGGGCGTCCACTGGTCAGAAACTCTCGAACAAGGACACTTGAAAGTCGACGGCAATAATCGTAGTCACTGTCTTTCAGCACTTCTGTCGAAGCTTGCATCTACAAAAAAAAATGAAGCTCTATGAGTAATGGAATAACGAACGAATCCAATACATAGTAATAAACGGGTGAAGGTAAAAGTACCTTAGAGAGCGACATGTGAGCAACGGTCGTGATATAATATACGAAGTCGTCGTTTGCCCTCAGTCTCTGTGCCTCGGGATCATGATGTGTGGCATGCTCCACAAAGATGCATTCCATAAGACGCGTGATGCATTCCAAGCCCAATACAGTGGCTTCGCCAAGTGGGCCCATTTTCTTGCCTAGAGAGTGGCGTGTTGTTAGTTGGCCTGTGAATTTCCGCTAAACTACATGGGCCAAAAAAAAAAAAAAAAACGCCAACCTCGTGGAAGAACGGCTTTCTCGCGCACAATATCGTGCAACCTGCGCATCTTTGTAAAGAGATGAAGGGTAAGCTCCACTGACTCGGTGGAGAGTTGGCCTCCTTGCTCGGAATGTTGGCGATGATGAGAGCTCATTGCCGCTTTGCCATTGGAGTCAACGGGTGTCTGGAGTCTCAGAATAAGATACTCGATCGACGATTCGAAGCATCCGATCAGCAAGCTAGCGTACATGTTGTTACGGACGCCAATGTTGGAGGCCATATGGAAGTCCGAGGTCTTATCTAACTCAAATTCCTCAAGTCCTGCTGCCTCCAGAGCATGCACGAGTTTGTTCAGGTCCTTCTGGCTCTCTTCCACCAAATCGTTATCCACTCCAATGGCATCTATGTGGTGAGCAAAAGAGGGAAATGATTAACGCTCTGAACGGACAACAAACTTTATCATGACATCGAAGAAAAATAGCACTGATGATTACCTCTCGGAGTTCTACGTCTCGCCTTCCGGATACCAACAAGTGACCGAACAACACCGCTCATGAGGAACTGAAGAGGTTCAATCAGCGATGGTTCTCCTCCTGTCCTGGCGTTGGCAACACATTCATCCAGCTTCAGCGGGGCCAGTCTCGTTCCAGTCTTGTCGACAAAGTGGACAAACTATTTGGTCAAGTAGAAACACGAGGATGAGACAAGCTATCCACGCTCTAAATATTTCACCCCCAAGGCAAATACTCACATGGGCATGAAGGATCTCAAAGACAATGGGGACCAACGCCGGTGACGACTCCACAAGGCTCATAAGCCCAATGTACAACGACAAACGAATGTCGCCCTGCTGTCCTAGACATCTACGTAGCATGCCTGTAAAAGAGTGCTCGGGTTAGAAAGACTGCTCCAAAGAATAGGAGAATGGATATACTTTCTCTTATCGCATCCATTACCTAAAATCTCCGTTGAGTACCCTGGGATCTCCAAGTCTTGGCGGTGATCACCACCGGCTCGGCTCGACCCGCTTCGAGTATTAACGTGCGACATAGCCGACGGTTCCAAAAGAAGCAGGAGACCTGAGAGGGCCACCTGTCTACTTTCCAAGCTCCTAGAAAGACAAAGTAACGAGAGGAGTTAGTATATTCACTAAGCACATTGCATGACCCGATCGATCGTTGATGATGTCGTACTTGGAGAAGAGTGCTTTTCGCAAAATAAGAAGCAGGCTGTCGCGGAAAGGCCTGTTGATGGCAGCCACATCCTTGACTGCCGCCATCAGGCGAACAGCTGTGGGCAGTGAGAGAAAGGAGAGATAGTCTAGCGACTCTTTGATTCTTGGTAGATGTTCGATCAGGGCCTCTGAGCTCCCCTTGACGATAGTCTCTAAGAGATTCAGAAAGTACATTGTGCTCGCCGACTTTGTGACAACTCGCGACATGATGTGGTCCAAGATTTCTGTCCGCACCGATTCCTGAGTCTTGAATGTCTCAGCAAGGATGGCGGCACCAAGTTCGCAGGCGTAATCCGTTGGTTTGAGGAGCTTTGTTTTTCTTGGCACGTCTTTGTCGGAAGCTTTCCAAGGAGATGTTGGTGCCATGGAGTCCATGATGTAAACGCCACACTGCACAATGCTCTGGGTGATCTGATCCATTCCATGAGGGATTTTCTTGATGATGGCGCAGAACATGCTTAGGATCGGTGGTGGAGACACTCCTTCGTATTCTAGAGATCCATCGTGTTTACGGGGGGACAAAGTCATGTGAGCATGTATCGACACAGTTGTTGATTTGATATGTTGGAAAGCCGTGACTTACGTGCGACCCATGTCTCTTTCCTCGTCCTGTCCTCGTCCTTGAAAATGGTCAAGATCGATGACTTCAAGTAATCCATGACACTGTCTTCAAATCGGTGAATTCTTGCCATAGTAAGTAGGCACGTGAGCGAAAACGTTGACAGAAACGCAAGCTTCCCGCTCTTCATGTGCTTCAGCAGCTCGGTTCCAAGCTCTTGATCCTGTTTCACTGCGAAGCTGAAATGGAGAATGACAGTGCTTTGTACTGCGCTCAGCTCTGAAAAGCCCAATCGGGAAGCGCCTCTGGGGTTGTCTGAGTGAAGACTAAACCACATGAAAGAGAATAAGTGAGTGAGCTGTTCAAATGGAAAGAACGCTGAAACATAAAGTAAGTCTTACCATTCTGCTATGTCGCCTCCTGCATCCAAGCGATCGAAGAACTCGAGGATTCCGCGAAGTACTAGCCGTTGGTGGCCCTGTGGTGCGTGATACAAAAAAAGTCAGCTTGAAGCGTATGATGCACAAATCCGCTACTCGCTTCCAAGATCCGTTACCTTTGATGAAAGGAGCAATAGATTGTAGATCAGGTGTGGGAGGTCGGTAGCGTCAATGTGTTTGAACTGCTTCATGACCTTGACAGTAGCCATTTCCAGCTGCTTGCTCTCCATGTCGACATCGCCAAGAAGCGTAGCCAGAGGCAAAACGCTTTTGGGGCTCCAAGGTGCTGTGCAGATGCGATCCAGGATAAAGTCCCGAAACTCGACTCCTGTGATTTCCTCATGCGAATCCGGAAGGCTCACTGCGTCTGCGTTGGCTGCGATCACCAATAACCGCGACAACAATTCAAAGGTCGAGCTGTGAGGGTGCCGTTGTTGCCGGATAGTCTCGGTGATGGCATTGATGGACTGGACAAGGGCGTCCACTGGGAAGGACTGTCCAACGTCAATAAGCGTGTTGACAAGTTTTCCTGCCAGTTCATCCAGCTGTGTAGAATTTCCTCCTCCTGATGATGCGCCATCATTTCCTGCTTGAAGAAGCCTATCATGATGAGAAATAGAAAAAGGTCTCAATAAGCTAAATTCTTGGTCACTGTCACTCCCTTTCCTGGATAGACGATTACCATGTAACCGCTCCTTTCAGAACTTGGAGTCTCCAGGATACTCCCGCTCCATTCTCGGGTGATGCTATTTTTTTTTGCAGAAAGTTCTGTCAAACGTTTAGAGCGTTCCAAAAGACATATGCTTTAGTGTCTAATTTATCGCCAGGTCAACCAACCTCTTACGACTGCCCTGATGAAAATCAAGACTTGGGGCTCCTGTTCGTGTGACCCTTGGGACTCAAGCTCCCTCAAACTTTCGGTCACAAGGTTGGAGATCTAAATGCGGTCGATAAAGTATGGCGTTGGTCGTGTGTGAGTTCTCTCGGTGCAGGTCTCCTAGCGAAGCGCGTGTCAGAAATGTCAGAAGAGGAGAGAATGCAATTTACATGGTCGACAGATTCAAATGCTGTATCAGCATCCTCAAAGTATCCCCGCAGGACAGCTCCGGAAGTATCCTGGGAGTAGAGCTGCAGGATGGTGTCCATGCTGTTTGAGGGATTGTGGATGATGGCGAAATTGATCAAGAGTTGGCGCTGCTGTGTTCCTCTTTTTTTATTTTCATTTTTGGTGGCAACAAAAGGCAAACCCTCCAGAGGGATAAAAAAAAAAAGCAGTCTGGCAAATGTCGCTCTCCAGGTTGTGGTCCTCCATGGTCGCACAAAAAAAACGTCTCGAGTTGCCAGGGTGGGGCCTCTCGGGTGTAGCACATAAAATCTTAATCGCGCTCTATATTCTTACACTACCAAACTCAATGCGTCCACTCTGTCAGTGATCCTACAACAATCGATCACAGGAGTTTTGGGTTATGAGGGTGGGTATGCCACGCAAAGCAATAGAGTCGTTGATATTTCCGATATGAAGACCGTTCTGAGCATTCAAGGCAAGCGGGGCGGGGCCAGACCAAGAAGGAGACTTCCTTTGATGTGATCTGTCCCTGTTAACGATTGTGTTTGATGCATGAAGACAAATAAGGATGCCACGGACACACAGCACAGTGGAGGGAGAAGAAGGGAGGAGAGACGGATAGTTGAGATCAAAAAAAAAAAAAAAAAAAAAAAAAAAATCGTTTTCTGCCCTCCCCCTCGTGCGTGCATTTCGATTGAATGGCCATTGGGATCACAGGCCGACACTTCGATCCAGGGCAAAGCCCGGAGGTGGCCTTCGGACCACTGTCGCAACAGAGCGACACATATTTACCGAAAAGAAAAGCGAGCCACCATAACTACCCCTGGATGCCTCTTTTTCTTCTTATCGTCTCTTTTCTCTCTTTTGTTTTCTTCATTCATCCTTGTCATTCTTCCCCACCTCCACTCTCTGTCTCTCCATTCAAAGTCATTGTGATTTGAATTGCCCCCTCCCCACTCTTCCACCTCAATTCTTCATTGTCTTTCTTTCTCTCTCTCTCTCACTCTTTAGCAACCCTCACTAAGCATACAACAACAATGGCTGGCGGTTCCAAGCTTTCTCCTTTCGGTCATGCCATTGCAGGCACTGGTGGAGCCATGTTTGCATTGACATGTACTTATCCCCTCGACATGTGAGTGTTCGCTTTATTCTGACTTTTCTTTGTGCGTGTGTGTGAGGACTTGGTTTGTATCACCCAAACGCAAAATCTCCCAACCCATCACAATCATTGTCCAATACGCCTTATGCCTTTTGCCTTTTGCTTCTCGCTGACATACCAAACCGACTGTCTTCACCAAACAAAAACCGTGATAGTATCAAGACTCGCATGCAAGTCCGATCCAAGTCGGCTGCCAACACCTCGGATCCAGACGTTTACCAATCCACCACGGACGCTGTGCAAAAGATTATCCGAACCGAGGGCATCCCCGGCCTGTACGCTGGACTTTTGTCTGGACTGCTGGGTACCGCCTCTCAAAACTTTGCTTATTTCTACTGGTACACCTTCATCCGATCAGGATACATCAGCCGACAGCCCACAGGAGCCGCCATCTCGACCCTCATGGAGTTGCTGATCGGTGCAGGCGCCGGTGCTCTGGCACAGATCTTTACGATCCCTGTGGCGGTGGTCACCACTCGTCAGCAGACCATGCCCCTGGGAGAGCGACAGGATCTGAAGTCGACTGCTCAGGAGATTGTTCGGGAAGAGGGCTGGACAGGACTGTGGAAGGGATTGAAGCCCTCGCTGGTCTTGGTCATCAACCCTGCCATCACTTACGGCATGTACTCACGTATTCAGGAGTTGGTGCTGAAAGCCTTCAAGCGCAAGGACATGACCCCCGGACTGGTGTTCTTGGTCGGTGCGTTGGCAAAGACTTTGGCCACTGTGGTGACTTATCCTTATATCATGGCCAAGGTCCGTCTGCAGTGGAAGCCCTCCAAGAAGGATGCCGAGACCCACAAGCCTTACACTGGAGCCATTGATGTTCTGAAGCGTGTCATGGCCAAGGAGGGTGTCTCTGGCTGGTACACTGTAAGTTTGGAAAACCAAGAAGTTGACATGCATGAATTGTGGAAGACATGCATGGCACTCAAAAATCTTTGTCTTTCTTTTGTGTTATCGCATCACAGGGTATGCAAGCACAAATCACCAAGGCTGTCATCTCACAAGCATTGTTGTTCATGGTCAAGGATCAGTTGGAGAAGTACACCATCCTCTTGTTCGCCCTCTTGGCTCGCCAGAAGCGTGCCAAGGTCATGTAGATTCTCACTCAACTCTCGCCATAGAAAAAAAAAGGCACATACCATAGACGCAAAAACGATACCGATACACGATAGAACTGAACCGACAAAGTATGTCATGTTTATCATCAAAATTGTCATTTATATTTGTGTCTGCTTGTTGTTGGTTCAAACAGCTGTGTTTTGTGTCAACATGCCAAAGCTCAGGCCTTAGGAACAAGAGCATCCTGAGAATCCAGAGCACTCTGGCCTCCTCGCGACTTCTCGTCATCGTACGAGTGTCCAGTCTGGGGTGACGACCGATTCTGTTGTTGTTGGAGGTGGTGCTCACGCAGGGAGACTGCCAGGTTGCGAACACATTTGAAGGCAAAGAAGCCGGCCACGATCCAGAAGAAGGTGAACATGGTCAGGACGAAGATGATTCCCAGGACAAAGAACAAGATGGTGCCAGCGATGGTCACGACGATGGATTGGATGATGATCACAATCACTGCGGCGATTCCTACGAGGAAGCCGAGCGAAGCGCCAGCGACGCAGGCAAAGACGATGATGGGACCTGAAGAGAAGAACACGAGCACCGACAGGAATGTCTATGTGTGTGTGAGAGAAAGATAAATGAGTCGAGGGATTAGCTGAAGGCTTCGACAATGATTAGCGAACGAGAATAAGCCAGCCATCAGCCGTACCGTCAAGATGGGGTAAGCGTAGACGAGCTGAAGATATCTCTCCCAGAGTTGACGAATCACCACATCCAACCTAGTAAGAAAAACAAGGTAAATGATATTGACAAGAAGCATAGCCTATGGCGATAAGCAAACGCAAAGACCCTTACTTGTCACGCAATGGGCGTGCGTTGGTGATGGTCTCGAGAACAAAAGCAGTGACAATTTGGCGGATGTTCAGCAGGGATGGCCACTGGCTTTGTTGTTGTTGTTGTTGTTGTTGTTGCTGTTGTTGAGACGAGTCATCCGAGGAACTCGAGTCCCCTGTGGTGCTGAAAAAGACGTTGGTGGGAACAGTGGTGGGTCCTGTGTGGCCCGTGGGGTCTGCTCGGTGTGTCATGGTGTGAGAAATGTGGAGGGATGTGGAGAGAGGATGAGGACGAAAGAAAGAAAGAGATGCTGATTATGAATGTGAGAATGCAAAGGATGGCCGATGATGGTCGAAGGAACGAGTGGGAATAATTTATGGCGCTTTTGCGCATGAAAACCAAAGACTCAACGCAACGGCCACCTTTTGCAATTTCCCTCTTTCCCTCCTTCCGCCCTTTGTGTGATAATATATTTGATGCGATCACAAGCTTTCTTTGGTCAGTGCTGAGATAACAGGAACAGGAGCGGGATTTGTACGGCTGGGCCGAGTTGTATTGCCACGACTCTCCATGTGAGCCAACCGACATGTGGTGTGAGGAATTTGGCGGTGCCTGCGCACACGCCAACAAGATGGCGGTTCTCGGGCTGACCTACGGCTCAAACAGTCCTCGCTATCAACCCCAATGGTCTGTACGCTCATTCCTTTTCCTTGGAAAAATATGTGGAGAGGAAAGACCCACATGGTTGTCTTGTCTTGTTTCTTCCACAAATCAAATTCCATGGCGTGCTCACGAACCCTCATCTGTGTATATGCAAATTTCGAGCCGGCTGGCATCCCTCATTCCCCTGGGCGCAGCTTTCGTGTCTGAGCTTAATCGGCAGCAGGACTTTTGGGGTTGGAGAAGCACGTCCACGGCCACATTCCCAGCACGTACCTGAACGTGTTCATCGCTTCTCTAACTGAGAACACGCACTCATGTATCGATTAGCGCACGTGTTGGAAGACTGTTGTTTATGGCCTTCATACATGATGAACAGAGCTTGTTCGCCCAACTCGACCTGGGTCGAAGGAGAAACCAAAGGAACAAGAATAAAGGGGCCATTCCTTGCTGCACCCACCCTTTGCACCTGCAGCTGGACAACTGTGCACGCGCAGGCAATCAGACAGGCAGACAGGCAGACAGGCGGATAGACGGATAGACGGATAGACAGGGCCACCAAACATTCGCCGAGGGATGCGCTTGTTGTCGTCAGCAGATCGACCGACAAAAAATGCCCCTTTTCAACAAGTCCAAATGTGCCTTGCCTGGACTGACAACAACATGGGCAAGCGTGTGCAGGTGTTTTGTTCGCAGTGCAAAGAAGGTACCTTGGCCTTGGCCCACCTGCAAACAGTTTATATTTTTAAACATGATCATTTGTTCGCTGTTTACCCCTCTTTATGAGAGAAAGAGCAAGAGTCTGTTCGACGGTTCGTTGGTCCTTTGTGGGGGATGACTTTGTGAACAGAATAAAGTCAGTCAAGGGAATGACATTTCCTTGTGAGGCAGGTCCTCCCTGTAAAGAGTATCGGAGAGCAACCGTACTGTTTTTTGTTCTTTTCTTTTCCTTCTTGACTTTTCTCCACAGTAACCACCCATCTCCATTTCCTTGAATATTTGATGCAGAACGGCTAGTTTTCTGTGGAAGTGAATAACAAAATAATAACACCTATAATCAAAGTAAGATATCCAGAAGTCTGCCTTCCCACAATCCACTTTGCACCTTTTCCTTTCCGACAGTCTACATACTTGTTCAGTTCTCGACGAATCTCATTTCTCCATTCGTTTTCTGTTGTCTGCATTCCAATCCATTCATTCCACCTTGCGCCGACTCTTTTTCTCTTCTACTTCGACACCCAAAAGCTTAAATTTCGGATCTCCTCCCTCTTCCATGACATGGACGCGTTTGTCCAGTCAACTCGCCATAGTCCAACATCATCTCATCCTCAGCCTCCTTCCATACTCACCACCCTCGACACCCGGTTAGCTGCTGCAAGAGGAGACGATGTACCCATCTCATCGTGGAGGACAAGGGCCACCCAGAGACAGAAACTATCACCATCATGAACGCCATCCGGACGACTACCCAGCTCAGATCGCGCCCGACAGAACCGCAGAACAGATACCTCCAGTGTCAGACTATTATCATCAATATCAACGTCAACATCAACCCCTTCACCTTCCTCTCCCACTCGACCGAACATCATCACACAGATCCCAAGGAGTTCTTCACGGAGATAGACATGACTCTTCACGCTCGGGTACTCAACGGTCCCGCATCTCATCCAACGCAATAGACACTTCTCTTTCCCCTCCCCCTCTTCGACCACTCTTGGAACGCAGCCCCGCCTCGAGAGAAAGGACCACTCTTTCCAGACAAGGGCATTCAATTCGGTCGACTGTCAGCAGAATATCCACGCCCAGGATGCCCAACTTGCCAACAGTCATGCCGGTGCCCACGCACTTGGCTCTCCCATTAAGAAGTAATAATTCTGGTGGTGCCGTAGGGACAACTCCTCGTCGACAATACCTCTCACCCGGAGCATTCCCCACAGAGTCCGCAGCTCATTCATCAAAGAAGAAAAAGGAAACTTCCTCGAACGAAAAGCCTTCTTCATCTTCAGCTTTGTCACCGCCCCTCTCCCCATCAATGACAGCCACATCAACACCCTATGCGCCAGGAGAACTTTATCCGCCCATGAGCACAGCGGGAACGGTGGGACCCAGCCGCTTCCAACAGCAATACTACCCACTTTCGCAGTGGCTCCAGGCACCGTGGCTTCGTCTTGCATCGCAGCTGCCTAGCATGCCCTTCCCGATGTCGATGCCTGTGCCGGTGCACTATATCTTCAAGCCGAAGCAAGTCCGACTGACAGATGGAAACCTGGTCTTGGACACACCTGTGCCGACAAGCTATCTTTCCGCAGTGGACTTTCAGACAGGGGTCGAGTTTGAGAAGATGCGGTATATGGCAGTGACATGCGACGCGGATCAGGTGCCTGAAGGGCGCTACAAGCTCCGGACACAAGTGTTCAAACGGCGTGTTGAACTGGCTATTTGCCTGACTGTAAACGAGGCAAGTTCACTTTTTGGTGGTGAGCAAGTGGACTTGACAAGATGGCAACTTGACTAATTTCTTTTACTTTGGTCATATAGGAATCACCACAAGCGTTCTGCCTAACACTCCACTCTCTGATCAAGAACATCAAACACATGTGCTTGGCAGGCTCGAAATCCAGGGCGCACCGGAACCCCGTCTGGGCTGAGGAAGACTCGTGGAAAAAGGTGGTCATCTGTATTGTGGCGGATGGTCGCAAGAACCTGAATCCACTGATCTTACGTGTCCTGGCCACAATGGGCTGCTGGCAGGAAGGTGTGGCCAAGAACCAAGTCAATGGACATGCAGTTCAGGCACATATATTTGAGGTATGTTCGATAAAAGAAACATGAATCGATAAAGTAATGAAAATTTGCTCATGCTAACTCACATCAAAACGGCCAATCTCCTAGTATTCGACGCAAGTTTCAGTAAACAGCAAACTGCGCCTGAAGGGACGGACACTGAAGAACACCAACAAGGATCACTATCCACCCATTCAGATCGTTTTCTGTCTCAAGGAACGCCACACAAAAAAGCTCAACTCGCATCGCTGGTTCTTCAACGCACTGTGCCCGCTACTGGAGCCCAGGATCACGCTCTTGACGACTGCGGGGGCTAAAATTGGCAAGGGCAGTCTGTACAATCTCTGGAGCGCCTTTGACAGGAACCCACAGACAGCTGGCGCTTGTGGCGAGATTCGGGTTGCCAAGGGCTTGCTCTGGTGGAAGGTGCTGAACCCGCTGATTGCGGCCCAAATATTTGAGTACAAGGTGTCGAGTGTGCTGGAGAAGCCCTTTGAGAGCATTTTCGGATACATTTCGGTCATGCCGAGTGCCTTGGTCGCCTACCGGTACGCAGCATTGTTGCCGGAACCTATCTCGGGAAAGGGACCTTTGACGGTGTACTTTGAGCCGGATTACTTGGTGTTCAGTGAGGACCACCACGATATCAGCGAGGTGCTTGAGTACTCTTACTTCTCGGAGGACCAGATTCTACCTTTCTTGGTGACGACACGGCAGCATGCGCAGTACACGATGCAGTACGTCAAGTCGGCGTGGGCAGAAACCGAGCTGCCGGCGGGAATTGGCACTTTCCTGGGCATGAAGCGCAAGTGGCAGAACCGACGATTCTTTGGCGCGATTTACGCTGTTGCACATCTGTCTTCAATCTGGAAGAGCGGGCATAATTTTTTCAGGAAGCTGTGGTTGACTATAGAAATCATTTATATTGGCTGCGACACCGCCTTTTGGTTCCTGGCTCTTGTGAGTCTCACCTGTGTTCTTGATCTTTGTGAGGTTGGGGGTGCTTGCGGTTCCACTTGACTGACACCCTGTTTTCTTTCCTCTCCTTCTTGAAACAGGGAAACTACTATCTGGTGTTCTACTACATGACCAAGACTCTGGCTAGCGCTTCTAGGGTCACCATTGGCTCGACACTGTTCATGTTAACTCGATACTCTTACATTTTCCTGATCGTTGTTGTTATCATGATCTCCATGGGCAACCGACCTCGCGGGTAAGTAATGTCACATATCATGGACTTTACATTTTCATTATGCAAGCTTGTCCTGAGTACTAACCTCCTCCAAATTTTGCTCTGCACATCAATAGGCAATCGCTATACCTATTCATCCTGAGCTTCATCTTCTTTGCCTGCATACAAGCCTTTATTCTCTTCTCGGCAGGATACTTGACCTTCATCCACGCGACCGAATTTCTGCCGTACGCCAACTGGAACTCGTTCCCAACCGTAGTTGCGGTGTTCAAGGCGGCAGGGTATCATGTGCTGATCCTGGCGCTGGTCTGCTGCTGGGCGGTCTATCTGGTGTCCGCGATCCTGTACGGTGAACCGTGGCATATGATCGCCTGTTTTGTCCAGTTTCTGTTGCTCATGCCGAGCTATGTCAGTGTTCTGGGCGTCTATGCCTTTTGCAACATGCACGAAGTCAAGTAAGTAGAGGTCTTGCTTTTCGGAGAAGATGGTTCTTTTCGCGTGATTGTAGTCATGAGACTGACTTTTTTTTTGGTGCGTGTGTGCGTGCGTGCGTGCGTGTTTCTTTCATTGTAGCTGGGGCATCAAAGAACCTGAAGATCACGAAAAGGATCCCTTGATTAGTCGCGACGCGATCTACCATGCTTCGACAGTTTTGATGCCCGACGATCACTCTGTCGCATCCGCATACCAGGACGCGATCGATGACCTGGACCGAAAGAAGCGACCCAAGTCTGGCTCGAGCGTGTCTCTCACCACGTCGTCTTCGACTTCCCTTCTCCCGACCCACACCGACTCGACCACCTCGCTCCTTCCGGGAAGTAACACAAAGGCGCCACCCAAGCCTAAAAAGACCGTTTCGCGCCAGGACGACATCAAGACTCTTCAGTCGGATTACTACCGGTCCTTCCGGACTCAGATCCTGCTGTTGTGGATTGTGGCGAACGGAGCCCTGGTCATCACCATCTCCTCGGACCAGCTGGAGCCATATCTAGTCCTGAACGACGGCTCAAACCTGTATGTAACGATCGTGGTGTGGATCATCACGGTCGGCGCCACAGGGCGGTTCCTGGGCAGTGTGGTTTATCTCCTCGGGTGGATCTGGCAAAAGATTGGACAGCTCAAATCGCCATAGTTTTGGAGACCGTAATGTGAATTAATTAAACGTCTGGGGACGGGGGTTTTTTTTATTATTAATACTTGTTCATCATCTCTCGTTGCTAATTATTGACTGTGGGTAAAAGTTGTTTGTTTTTTTTTATGGTAAAATCAGTCTTTTTTTTTTTTTGAGTGTGTGTGTATGAGTGTGTTTTTTGCACATCCGACGCTGCCGTTTCGGTCTACGAAGGTCGCAACCCCTATACGTTGAAGTCAAAGGGAAATTATGGGGCGTAGCCCTGGTACTGAGCCTGGTTCTGGTGAGAGTACTGAGGGCTAGCAACAACAGTGGAGGGTGTGTAAGGAGTCTGGGGGCTGACAGCGCCCGAGGAAGCTGGGTAGCCTGCCTGGGAGTAACCTCCCTGGCTGTTAATCTCGGACTGGGGTCGGAAGATCTGAGGCTGACCGTGCTGGGACACAGCCGAGAGGGTGGGAGGGGTATAGGTGTAGCTCTGGTTGGGGTCATACCCATGCTGATTCTGTGCCTGGAAGATGGCAGGGTTGGCCTGAGCCTGGACAGGGCTTGTCTGGAAGTCCTTGCCTGGGGCACCATAGTACGACTGGTGAGCATTATACTGCTGTTGTTGAGGCTGGTAGTTTTGCTGCTGGGGGATGCCTTCTTCCTTGTTTGGGGCGGGTGGAGGGGTCTGGTTCTTCTTGCGGCGATGGCGGACCAAGAGGAAAGCCGCCACTGCAATGACAACCACGGCGGCAACAACGCCTCCAATAATGCCTCCGGTTGACGACGACTTTGAGCCACTGCCACTGTTATCCCCGCTGGGCTTGGATGTTGTTGATGGGGAGGGATTACTAACTGAAGTAGGTGGAGGAGGTGGGACCACAAGGCCAGGGCCATTCCATCCCTTGGAGACGGTGTCGAAAATGTTGAAGACGGCAGAAGGGCCCGAGGAGCTTGAGCTTCCGTACAAAACAATGTTGGCATTCATGCTGGTGGCGACCATGGAGGACGAGAAGGGTGGGACGTTTCCTGTCAATGGTACGCGGGTCAGCTTGTTCGAGGCGCTGGGAGTGATTGTGTACAACACTGTCGAACCATCCGAGGCCTAGGAGGTGTGACGAAGAAAAGATAGGGTTAGGTATTGGAGAAAGAAAAAAAGATGGTTCAGTCGGTTGTTGGCGGTAAAATTTACCTGGTCCAAAAGATACGCGACGCCGACCATAGTGACAGGGATGACATTGGTGGTGAGCTTGATGCCACCCATATCGACATCGACAGGGTTGGACAGAGTCATGATGCGATCCCCAGTTTGGGTAGAAGCCGAGTTCAATGTCTGGTAAATGACTCCGCCTCCAGCAGCGTCAAAGACCACGTGGTATCCCTGGACAGGGGTGTTGGAGGCGGCAACATAGGTTCCAACAGACACGAGAGGGTTGCCAGTGGGATAGGTTGTGAGACGTAGCTAGAGGAGTATTAGGACACAGCATTGATAAAACATCGGTCAGATG
>KN042417.1:1863908-1963325 GCA_000739165.1 Podila verticillata NRRL 6337 | reverse complement strand
AAAAAAAAAAAAAAAAAAACATTGCAACTGCTCGCAACCTCTTTATGCCATCGATGCGGAAAAGGCACTGCAAACCAATATCAGAACAAACATCCCCAATTGGTGCCTGTGTAAAGAGAGTGAAAGAGTAAGAAAACCACTTACTCGAGGTTCGCCTCAAGGGAAGGGCCGGTGCAGTTGAGGCGGAGTGCATTCCAGGGCGAGTTGGTGGTGAAACTGGTGCGGTTGGCAACAGCAACGATCCAGTCGAAGCCACCGACAGCTCCTGTGAGTGAAAACAACTTGGGTGAGACATAGCCCGTTTGGTTGAAGTAACTCCAGGGCTCCATGGTGCCGTTGGTGTAGACATTGGTGAGGAAGGACTTTGCGCCAAACTGCTGGAGGAGGAAGGGGCTGTTGGCGTTGGCGGTGTTTCCTGGGTATGGGATGCAGGCCTTGGCCGCGGTGCTGGACCAGGCCGTGCTATCGGTCTGGTTGCCAAGGAAGGTGGCGGTGGGGGTGTTGATATTGGCCAGGTTGATCGAGTAAGCCTCGAGGCGGCCCTCCTGTGAGGCGGGCACACCGACGAGGTAGACTGCGGAGCCTGAGCGGCTTGGGGCAATGCATGCGTTTGCGTAGGCAGGTACGGACACGCTCATGGCTGGTGGTGGAGTAAGAGGGACGAGAGGGCGAGAGGGTGTTAGTGCAGGGACAGACAGAGATACAAAGGTAAAGAGGCAAAGTAAATAAAGGGGGGAGGAACGATAATGGAATGGACGAGTGAAGGTGTCGGATGTGGAGAGTGGTCAACGGTCAACGTACCGGAAGGTAGGGGAGGAGGGAGAGGGAGAGGGGAGGATGAGGAATGGGTAAGGAGAAGAGGAGGAGAAGAAAGAGAGTATAAGAGAGAGAAGAGAAGAGCGAGAGATATACAGGACAAGCCAAGGCTTGCTCATCCCCACCCCCGTCCTCACCGGGCTACACACACTCTCTGTAGAGACCAATAAGGTCGAAAAAAAAAAAAAAAAGACAAAAGAGGGCAATACGAGGGTGTGTGAATGAGGCGAGAAAAGTGAGCCCACGCCGTCTCTCATTCACTCCACTCAAAGAGACAGAGAGATGAGAGTGAAGAGGGAGAGATGGTGGAACACAGATAGAGGACGAGGACGGAGGGGGAATGGCAATGCTCAACTCAACACATGCGGCAGTGCAAAAAAAAAAAAGAAGAAAAAAACACACACGCATACACACACACACACACAAGAAAAAAAAAAATTGCGAGAAAAAAAAATTGCGAATGCATTGGGCGATTGGCGAAGAGAAATGATCGGAAACAGAGTATCTTGAGAGTCCTCTTGGCCACTTGCATAAAAGTACGCCATTGAGTCTGCATGTGTCCAGGTCAGGCTCACGATGTCCATCTGCACGGTTCACGATTTCCTCGGACAATTGTAAACTCTCCAGAAGGATAGTAGTATGTTTAAGAAAGACCGATATGTATGTCTGCATTCTACTCTGCTTTGGACTTGGAGCCTCCCAAGGGCTGGTTGATAGCATTAAGACGCTCGACCAGCTCGGGGTGGGACCGGTGGTACATCGAGTGAAGCCAGTCGGGGTTCATGGTGCCAAGGTTCTTGAGCTGGAGCTTGATCAGGCCGGAGGCAAGGGAGCCGGCATATCCCAGGTCACGTGCAAACGCATCAGCCTGGAACTCGTACCGGCGACTGATCATGTTGGTGATGAATGAAATCACGCTCTCCACTGGCGAATACAAATACTGGAATAAGATGAATCCAATAAAGGTAGGGGTCGAGTCCATGAATCCGAACGATGTGTACATGTCCTCGTTGTTGATAAACTGAGAGAAAAGATAGAACACAGCAAAGAGCTGGACTTGGCCGAAGGCAAGCATCTTGAGCGTGTGGTTACAAGCCCAATGTCCCAACTCGTGGGCTAAAATGCAGAGGCACAGGCAAAAAAAAAAAAAAAAAAAAAAAGAAACATTAATTAGTACTAGCTTTTTCTTCTTTGTTTCATGAACTTGAGATCAAAAGACATCTCTTACCCAGAACGGCACAGATCTCGTCATTATTAGAATGCTCCAACAGAGTATCAAACAGGACAATACGCTTGTTCTTGAAGAAACCGTAAAAGTATGCGTTCGAGTGGCCTGAGCGCTTGCTCCCGTCAATCACAAAGAGCTTGGTCAAGGGGAAGTGAATGCGGTTAGCAAGGGCCTCGATCATGGTGCGGAGCTCACCCTCGGCAAGAGGTTCCACAGTGTTGAAGAGAGGCTGGATGAATGTGGGGTAAATCGAGACCATTAAGAGCTGGAATGCGACCCTAGTAAATCAAGGTCGCACAAGAGTATCAGTGACCTCATTTCAAAAGACACAGGCAGGTAAACACACAACTAGAAGCTGATCAACCTACATAAACAGCCAGATGTAAAAGTAAAAGTTCTCGCCGCTAATCTTGATGATCTTTAGGAATCCAGCAAGCACAGGCATTCCAATTGCTCCTCCGAGAAGATACCCCTTGATCAAGTCACTGAAGAACAGCTTGAGTGTCTGCTTGTTGAATCCATGACGCTCTTCGATGACAAAGGTCGAGTAAAGCGAAGATGGCAACGACAAGATCGTTGAGATGACAGAGAACATTGCAAAGAAGATAATGGATTGGGTGATCTAGGTAAAGGTAAAGAAATAGTAAGATACTGACCTCCAGTTCGTCAAAGGCCTATTCTACAGGGCTTACATACCTCATAATCGCTGCCAAACCCAGTAGCGGCAAACATGACGCGACCCGACACGCCCCAAAGCCAGGGCAAAAAGTCCAAGACAAGCATCAAGGCACTCTGGATCTGATCCACCAGATTCGACACAAAGCCGAATGTGGCCTTGTCGCGACCATACGCCTGTGCCTTTTGAAATTCTTCGTCAGTGACATGTTCGCGAAGCGCTTTTGGACATTCTTTTGAGCGCAAGTTGCTATAGTGGCGGAGGCTAGTGCAAACAAGGAAGGGAAGGAAAGGAAAGGAAAGAGATTTAGTTTTGTCGTTCTGATGATGTCCCGTGCTCGCATTGGTTCTCCTGATGGACGCCCTTCCTTCTGAGTTGCATGCACCTTACCGAAGATACTCTTCCCAATAAAAGACAAGAAGCATAAAGCCAAGGACAAACGCCTTGTAGGGGAATGGCCCAGTGACTTCGAACCCGAGAAGAGACGCTGCCGAATGGTAGGCGGCATCAAATGACTGTACTCCCATTGCTGGTGTGATGGGATGGGATGGGTTGGTATGGGATGGGATGGAAAGTGTGGAGGATAAAAACGAGAGTGCCTTTGTCTCCTCGAGGGGGCCGATTGTCATCCTTTTCAACTCAGACTGAGTTTCCACCACCAGGCTGACACGCACTCCCCTTCAGCTCATCTGCGGTGGCTTGGCTATTTTTTTTTCCTTTGGTCTGCCTTGTCCCATCCATTGTGCATTAGACATTGTTCTCTGCTTTCTTTCCCTAGCATCCTTTCTTTGCCCTCCATTCCTTCGTACCACTCACTTTCTCTCACTCTCTCCCACTCTTTCTCTCTCTCTCACTTTGTCTTTCTTTGTCATTCCTCTTCGCGCTTTCTTTATTCGACATTTTCAGGCGACAAGGAAATTTGCCTCAAGGACCACGTTCCAGAACGACACTTTTGCCCTAGCCCTCTCCACCCTTACAATTGACCTTTTGTTCACGCAATAATGTCCGACTTGAAGCGAGATTTTAAACACGAGGACCACGAAGGACAGGTCCCTGCAGGACAGCCCAACGAGTATGACGTGCCCACCACCAAGAAGCCAAGGAAGGACGGCCCCACCAACGGCCTGGGCAATGATGCTCCTCTTGCACCCGTTGCTCATCACCCACCTCACCATCCCGTCTCACATCCCGCGCCTCCACAGCACCACCATCAGCAGCAACCTTCTGCGGCACGAAAGCCTAATTATGAGCTCAAGTTCTCTCTGGTCGGCCACCGCAAGGCTGTCTCCAGTGTCAAGTTCTCGCCTGATGGCAAGTGGCTTGCCAGCTCTTGTAAGTATCGCCTTTGCCTTTTTTTCCCTATTGAACTGTGTCCTACATACACATCGGACTTTTTTTGCTGCTCTTGTCAAGTCAAGCGAAAGGAACAACAGAACACTTCGACACCAGCTTCGGGAGACATAGACCGTGGATACTCTGCTAAAGACGTGTTCTCGAAGGAGTCAAATGATATCAGTCGCGTCACTTACAACTGGATCAAATGGAGTATCATCCCTCTGCGCGCGAGTGAGCATACGGAAGGAATATTTTCAGATAACGCGTATTTTGATCCATGGTCATGTCGATGTGTTGCACCAAGTGTGCTGGTCACCTTTTTTTTTTTTTTTTTCAACTGCTCCCATGTGTACAATGTCATTTTCTTGGATGTAACAAAACCTCAACCAAATAAGCGCGATAACATGTCGTAAAATCAGGCCGCTCTTACTCACCATTTTGACTCTCACTTGTATAGCTTCTGACAAGACCATCAAGATCTGGAACGCCTTTGATGGCAAGCACGAAAGCACGATGGAAGGACACTCGCAGGGAATCTCAGACGTTGCATGGGCGTCTGACTCTTTGTCGCTCTGCTCTGCATCAGATGACAAAACTGTCCGCATCTGGAGCCTCGAAACGGTACTTGCATATTGCATATTGCATATTTTTTGAGCCGACTGTGCCTCTCTGCATGAGGAGAAAGAGAAGGAGAAAGAGGAAGAGGAATGGGGGGAAGGGGGTTGGGCCCTATTTTCTTGTCTTCCATCCCACAGGCGGAAAAATGATTATTCTATGCATAATGCGAGGTCTAATATGTTTTTCATTTCTTTTTTTTTCTCGCTTGCCACACACATTTGTAGGGATTGACTACTAAGGTTCTTCGTGGCCATACCAACTACGTGTTCTGTGTCAACTACAACCCTCAGTCAAATCTCATCGTGTCCGGATCATTCGACGAGACTGTCAGGATTTGGGATGTCAGGAAAGGTACTGGGTGACATAGCAGCTTCCAGGATAGTATGGCATAACTTTTTTAGCAGGGCTAACGTATGCTTTATATCTCTTCGATCCTTCAAGGAAAATCAATCAAGACATTGCCAGCACACTCGGATCCGGTGAACGCCGTGCACTTTAACCGCGATGGCACAATGATTGTCTCCTGCAGCTATGACGGAGTTGTGTAAGGATTTTTTTCTTTTTTTTTCTGTTCTTTTCTTGTTGCGCCAACAAAAGGGTTGTGCGAGTTGGAAATCACGCCATGTCGTTGTTCTTATTTTCCTTTTCTTTTCTTATAATGCTCAAATGAAAAATAGGCGCATCTGGGACACCACAACAGGACAGTGCTTGAAGACTTTGATCGATGACAACAACCCACCAGTGTAAGGATAGAAAAACACAAAAGCTCAGAGATCTCTCCGATGGATATTTTTCTATATCTAATTTCGGTGTATTCGGTCTTTTACTTATCTGTTTCTTCAGCTCCTTTGTGAAATTTTCACCCAACGGCAAGTTTATTCTTGCCTCAACCTTGGATGACACGATACGCCTGTGGAATTACCACACCGGAAAGTGCCTCAAGACCTACACTGGACACAAGAACGATGCCTACTGTGTATTCGGCAGTTTTTCGGTGACAGGCGGCAAGTGGATCGTCAGTGGAAGCGAGGACAATTGTATATATATCTGGAACCTGCAGACTCGTGAGGTCGTCCAAAAGCTGGAGGGTCATACCGGTATGTATTTTCTCTCCTTTGCGCGCAATCGGATATTAAGGATTACCATGTCTAATGCGAAATATCGTTCTACTAGATGTCGTACTCTGTGTTGCGTGCCATCCTACACAAAACATTATTGCATCAGGAGCCATTGACAAGGATAAGACTGTCAAGCTTTGGGTTGACAACTCGTCGTCATGATCGAGCGGGCTGTACTCGATAGCCCTTTAAAACAAAGCAAAAAAAAAAAAAAAAAAAAAAAAAAAAAAAAGAGTAGAAACCGAAAAGCAAACGAAATGAATACCAGTTATTGCTACTTTCAGAATGCTGGTTCATGGGTATTTATTTCGTTCGAATGGTAAGATACTTTTTGTTGCTTGGAACAGATAGCAACTCTTTTCTGTGTAATAATAACGGGAATGTCATGTCTTTAGGCCTTGACAGTCCTGGCGAACAATCTTGAGTCCTCGGATTCGACGGCAGAGAGCGAGGCTGTGCTCTTGGAGGATGGGATCATTGTGTTGGAGGCGACAATAGTGGACAGCGATGTTGTTGACGACGAGCTCGAGATGGATGGTGTAGAGTCGATCTCGAGAATGACCTTGGTGGCGGCCAGAACGTCCTGTGCGTTCTCCCAGTAGACGACTTCGCCCCTGATCAGCTCTGGTGATTTCGTGATGTGGCTCTCCAACAACAGTCCTTTCCGGGCCAAGACGACATCGGAACTATTTTATCAATGTATATAAAATGTGTGGTCAGTACTTGTGAGTGTAAAAAAAATCGCGCATCCGGAGTGAGTCACCATGAGAGAAAAAAAAAAAGGCTACATTTCACTCCTGCACAAGTACCTTTGCAACCGTGTGGACGGGCAGAAGTCGTTGGTCGAGTCGCCCATGTAAATAACCTGATCCCAGTGCTGTGAGTCGATCAACTTCTGGAGCTCCTGTCCCTTACAAATGTTGGGTTCGCAGGGCAAGTGGCAGCCGTGGGGGGCCTTGTCCAAGCCATGGAAGCGGACCACGTTCAAACGACCCTGGTCGTCGAATTTGGCAGGGTTGGTGAGGATGCGTGTGAACAAGTGGTCGATCTTGTGGGCCTAGTGTTATTTTGGTGTTGTCAAAAGTCGGGGATAAAGGAGATGGGATGGTGTTTAGTTTCCCATGCATGAGGTCATGTTAGCTATTGCATTTTTGGATGGAAAAAAATAAATTCCTTTGCTGTTCCCTGTTGCCCACACCACATTCGCATGCTCTTTACCTTAAGAACAGTCTCGATGTAGACGGTGTTGGCGTCGGAAAGAATGTACAGCTCTGAGCCATGGGTCTTCATCAATGTCAAGGCCTCAATCATGTCGGCGTCCTATTTAGTTGTTTTCAACATGGCTGTGGGGATGAGTGGGATTTCGCCTTTATGTTCGCACAGACAATATTTTCTTTGTCGTTCTGGATCGGGCAGTGCGGGGCGCCAGTTCACTGGCGAGGTCGACTTACAAATGGGACTCGACTCAGAGTATCCTCGATGTCCTTTCTGGAGACACCGGCAGCAAAGAGTTCTCCCAAAAGTTTTTGTCTATTATCAGAATGGAACAAACACATTCAACTTTTAATGCCTAGCATACTCAAGATCGAGGAGGAGCCAGAAGCAAAGAAGAGATGAGAACCTACTGGAGATCCGTCCATTGTACTTTACCAGCGGACTCAAGCTGGACCTGGTAAAGGTTTTTGTTCAGGTGCTGGAACACCCAGTTGTCAGAATCGCACTCGATCAGAGTCCTTTTTTAATGAACAGTGTTAAAAGAGAGTATGAGGGGAGCTGCAAGCAGATCGGAGGAAACAGCAGATCTCTACTGAGGTAAGAGGACCAAGAGTATTTACCAGTCAAAGTCAAAGACAAAGAGACGTTTAGCAAATGTAGAGATCGACATTGTTTGTGTGAGTATGGCGAAGAGGTGTTGTTGAGTGGTGGTGAGGTGGAGTGGAGAGTATTAGGCAGATAGTGAACAAATATTGGACAAAAAAAAAAAAAGAGGAAGTTGAATCTTTTCGTTTTAATATACTTTTCCTACAACATCATATTAGCAACACAAAAAAAGCCATACGATAAGGTGCATTGCTTTCATGACTCTTTGAGTAGCAACAAACATAGAGTCCTCTTATTTTAGTTGTAAACAGTAACAATTTTGCCGAGTTACAGTGCGGATGTAAGCACAGAGGGTACTTTGGGTGCAGTAGGGTAAAGGATAGGGAGAACCGGCCAACAGGAACAGCAGGAAAGAAAAAAGGAAGAACGGGGGAAAAATGACGGAGCACAGGTTTGACGCAATGCTAAGCTGTATTTGCCACCAACTCACAACCAGGGCTTGGACCGAGTGCTCGCCAGCATCGACTCGATTGGTCAAGAGTCAGTTACAAGAACAAGACGAATTTAAAAAAAAAAAAAAAGGCTGCCCTTGTTTCTCGCTTTCTTTCTAAGTCAGGCTTTCTAGATTTTTGTTCCCACGTGGAGCCGACCTTTGGCTACGAGTTGTTTGCAGCACGCAACACGTTGTGTGCCGCGTGCACACCATTTCTCTTGTTCTATCATCCATACTTCTACCACTGGGGTTTCCTTCATGCTGTCATCATGGGGAATCTAGGACAAAGCAATTGCCTCCTACGTATCAACAATACACGACGCTCTGAATGCTTAGTGGGCACAAGGCGTTTGCCTTCTACGTATCAACAATGCACGACGCTCTGAATGCTTCTCTGAACGCCTTTGACGTGGATTTAAGATCTGAAGGACTACAAAAAATGGCCTGAGAAGGCCCATGGAGTCATTAGCAGAGAAAAGAAACCATCCGCAATAATCCGTGGGTTGCTAACTTTGTTTGATCCGGGAACCCAGCGCATGGACCAGGGTGGACGCGTTCCTGGTAATAAGCACTGGAAAAACCCAGTCCGCTGGATTTGAGATCCAAAGGCATCGCTTCAATCCACAATGGCCATGCCTGCACACTGCTTTAAACAAAATCGACGCTATCAGCATCTGGCTTTCATTGAAACTAAAGTACAGTACATATCTCCAAAAAAAAAAAAAAAAAAAAAAAGATAAAGCGTATATGCAAAATACAGGTGTGAGTGTGATATGTCGAGAAACAAACACCACTGGGGCTATAGCTCCATGCCAAGGGCAAGGTACTTGGGGTCAGCGTTTTGGAGGACTCCTGGGTGGACCATCTCGAAGCCAGCATACATTAACGTGCGAACCAGCCCAGCTATATTAAGACAATTTTGATTTGGGGGGTGAGAGTGAAGAGAGAGGGAGAGTTGGGACAAAGACATGTTAAAAATTGATCTGGACCACGATTCTGATATGTCGTAGCAAAATCAACCGATTCCTTACCGAGACTTGGATTACTCTTCTCGAGACAAAGATACACTGTATGGCACCCAAGTTGCTCTTCGGCAAGATCTAGCGCGGCAACAACACTCTGTTGACATGAGAAAGGTGTCAGTTTCTAGTGTGACGTGACGAGGCTTGCGCGACAAACAAGGATTCTTGGCTTACCTCGCGAATACTCGTGTTGTCCCAGCCATCGCCCTTCAAGAACAAGCACTTCTTGGACACAAATCCACCCCAGGTGTTCATCTTTGAGTCATTCGAAGTAATCGTCAACGTAAAGTCAACCTGTTCCTTAATCATCATCTTCTTCACCAGGATCTCTTCCAACACCTGGCTCCTCTCCTCCAAGTGGCCAACATGCTCGTTTCCTAAAGGCGACGACTGCTTCATTTCCCTGATGAACAGAGCCACGCCTTTCGAGATGCTGGCCTGGCGACTCTGCTCACAGGCCTGGCTGCCACCCAAGCCTGTGAGCATTGTCGCGCAATCAGTAACATCCTCGCTAGGGATCCCACTGGCGACGGCCCTCCACTATTGAGATATTGGAGAGTGGTTTGGGTTAGGGGACACCAGAGACAGATAAATTGCAATTTAGTGTTCATCTTTTTGAGTTGTGGTGAGTTTCTTGGGCTACCTTCCTCTCTGGCGTCAACTTACAGGTCGAATAGACATAGCAGCGAGAGCCCTTGCTGACTTCTTCGATAATGCAGACGGCAAGGACGGTGGACTGGTTATGGTCCAGAGGTGATGAGGCAAAGTTGTCGAGGGGCACATTCAAGGCCATTATGCTGGTGTCATTATTCAGATTCAGTCCCTCCATGATGTGCTGAGCTGGTGGTTCTTGTTGTCGGCTGTGTTTTGTGGAAGGTGGGGGGTGGGTGGACAACGAGTGTGAGAAACAAGGTGATATCGTCTGTGTGGGTTTGATAGATTTGGCTACAGGTCCCGAAAACGGATTGGCTGGTCTTTTAAGAACGTGCTTTTATTTGCTTTTGGCTGTTCGCTCCCTTGTTGAAGTTGCTGGTTCTGAAGCGAATGTGAATGGTTGGGAGATTTTGAATGAAAGGAAAGGACGAAGACACAAAGCGCCAATGATATCATTTTGGTCATGTGGCTCAGAATGGTGAGTACTTTAAGGGGTACACGGCTTAAATAATGCTCCATCACATGACCGGCTTGCAGATATGCTGTCTTAATACAGATCCAGAATCAAATACGTCATCTAAACTTTTCAAGCAGTTCCTAGTTGGTCCAGTGGTCAGGATTTGTCGCTCTCACCGACAAGGCCCGGGTTCGATCCCCGGACTGGGAATAATTTTTGCTATACTCCTTGAATTAAGGTTTAGTAACCGACCGCGACTTTTTTTTTTGGGAAAATCTAAATGACAACCCCCGCACTAAGTCCATGTAGCTCATTTTTTTTTTGTATTTTCTCCACAGCGCATTGTTGTGATAGTAAAAACCCGTTTTTTTGCGCGAGAGGTTCATGTCCATATCGTCATGGCACGGCTTGTCAATAGCTAAAAAGTGACAATTTCAGCTCGAACGTTTCAATGGTCACCTCCGAGGGTGTACAAATGATACGTCGAGCACAGCGAGGTTAAACAAGTCGCCTCAAAGAGGTTTGCCTCTTCTCTACATGTTTTTGCCTCAAAAACCAAAAAAGTGAGTTACATGGACTTAGTGCGGGGGTTGTCAAATAAAACGAGCAACCCGGGTTGTCATTTAGATAGTGGAGCAGATTCTCTACAGGCATGTCTTGCCAAGACAACCATTATGGAAATTTGCCTTTTGCAGAATCAGGGTGTCACTTGGCACCTGTTGTCAAACACCAATCACTTTCGAAAATTGACACGGACCAACATTTTGTGTGACTATTTAAGTGGCTGCGGCATCTCGCAATTTTGATTCTTATCCCACTTTTTTTTTTCTTCTTACTCTCACACAAACACGCACATACAAATGACTCTCGCCATCGATCTTCTCCACCCTTCTCCTGCTGTCGAGAAGCAGACCCACAAGCTCAAGCGAGTGGTCCAGTCTCCTAACTCTTTCTACATGGATGTCAAGTGCTCGGGCTGCCAGTCGATCACCTCTCTCTTCTCTCATGCTGACACTGTCGTTGCCTGCCGAAAGTGTTCCGCTGTCCTCTCCCAGCCCACGGGCGGTCTTGCCCGCCTGTCTGAGGGCGTCTCCTTCCGCAAGAAGGCCCTCTAAAAGAACACAGAGGATGGGGGCCGCTGGCGACAACTTCCAAGAAAGGGAACCAGAGAACCACAAAAGCAACTCAAAAGTGCAAAACCCCTGCAATGTGCAATAGCTCTTGCTAAATGACAAAAGAACAACTGCTGCCACATCTATTCCCCCGTCATGCTTGAATGACATAATCCTCAGAGAAACACTTTTTTCTTTCCCTCTTATCTTTTGGCCCCTCTGTACCAGACAACCTTTTGAAGAAGTTTAGTAGCGCAACTCAGCACATGCCCCTCCACTGCAAAAATAAAAAATAGTAAACGGTATACAGAAAAAACATATATTTGGTTTGTTTGAAAGAGAACTCAATGCGAAATATGGCCAGCCAGCTGAGGAAAAAGAAAGATGAGGGGTCCTCCGTTGATTTAAGCAACTCGCATCCGCTTGGTTTCCTTGCTCTTGACAGTCAAACTCCGGAAACTGGATTCGCTCTCGTTGTCGCTGGGGGTGGATCTTTGTTCCTCGTTATCGTACCCATTCTGGCTATCACCCTCCTCTCTTTCTTCCTCCTCCGGTGTGGCCTGTCGCTTCTTGCCAATCACATGCTCAACAAGCTTCTCAGTTGGGTCTTCGTCATCCGCAGGAGGTGCCGCAGTCGTCATATCTCGACCCTCGGCATCCAGAACGCTCTGCATGTCCACGTCCTGTTCCTGCGCACGGGCGACTGCATCGGCCTTCTTCTCAGCTGCCATTTGTTCAGCAGCAGCCTTGGCCAGCAGTTTCTCTAGTCTGGTCTGATACTGGCGAAGAGGGTCCCACATATTTTCGCCAGCGTCGATCGCCAGATCCCTGTCCGTGCACTCTACTTCGATCAGCTCGCGACTATCATTTTGTTGAAAAAAATATAGACACAGACACAGATCAATATTCACTCATCACTACCTCAGTCGACATGTCATAAATAGAATAACCAAGGGCATTCAACTTACACTGCCGCGATCTCTTTCACGTCAGACTGGATACCAAATAACATCTGGCCCAGGACGTCAAAGAACTTGACAGACTTAATTTCCTTCTTTTCAACTCTGCCTTCGCGGTGGCTCTGGATCTGTTCGAGGGCATAGATAACTCCCTGTCTCTGAAGATTCCATATCAACTTTGGATCGACACCGGTCTTGGTAATCTGCATAAATCCTGGCGGTCTGATCACGGTTGTCAACACCTTGGCAAGCTGAATCACCTGGGCAGTGGAGCGAACGCGACCTTCGACAAAGTTTTCGAACGACTACAATCCAAGGAAATAAGAACCAACACTGTTAGTCAACGGTTCAAAAGGGCTGATTAGGGATGATTCAAATAAAAAACAAGGGTGCCCACCTCCTTCAAGGAATCAAGGCAGACAACCATAAACTGCTCGGCTTTCTGCTGCCGTGTCGCTCTCACCAGACTCTGAGCAGTCTGGGATTTGATGCTGTTAACAACACGCTTCACGCCCTCATCAAACTCGTTTCCGAAGCGGCCATACTGAGCAATAACGGCACTCGCGTGGCTCATGTCAAAGTCGCCAAGCATAATCTGGCGCATGAACGAGAACACTGTGCTAAACATCTCGTGCTTTTCCTCTTGCTGGATCTGCGACGCTGCCCATTGTTCTTTACTCACAATCTCTGCCTCCTCCTCGGATCCCTCCTCTTCAGAGTCGTCGTTCTGCTGTGATTGATCATCGTCCATGCTTGCCTTCCTGGCCTCCTCCAGTAACTGGAACTTCTCCTGAACCTTTTCGCCCCAAAGCTCAATCTCGCTGCGCAAGAAATTCTCGCACTCTGTCTGTGTCTCCTCAGGGCAGGTTAGGAACAAGCGATGTCGGTTGGTGCCTTTGGAAGGATGGAACATATCGCCTCCGAAAAGCCAGTAAACGTCTCCAATGGTCTGGTATGCCTTGCGCCTTGCTCGCACATCGATAGTTTGACCCTCCTTAATCGCCAAATTGCTGGAAACACGAAGAAGAGCTTCCTGCATATGCACAACCTCGGTAGCGTCGTTCTCGGACCAATCAGAGTCTTGCCCATTCTTGGTCGAGTTGTTTCTGCAGTCCCATGAGATCCACAGGAAGGCTACCGAAAGCGCCGACACCAGGATCTATTATATTTCCGAGAAAAAAAAAAGAGTAAACACTACAGTCCAAAGTACAATTCGCCTACTTTGATCACAAGCTCTTCGAAACAAAGGTTACATCTGAGTGTTCGCCAGTAACATCCTTGCATTGCTCAATGACCTTGATAAGGGCATCGTATGGATCCTGCTCAGAGGCCCGAGGCTTGTAGACTGTAACGTCAGTGCCCTGGATCAATTGCTCCAGTCTGTTCAGAGCCAATTTCAGCTCAAGCAAGGTATCGTTATCGGAAGCATTCTCGTCCAGGTAAGCCTACGCATATTAATCGAGACAATTAGTTATCAAGAAGAGGTACAAATGTATGAATTTTTAAGATCCGCTATGCTTACGTTGTTAGCAGTTGCAATCAAAAAGGCATCAATGACATTAGAGCTCAGAGAGTCAATCTTGGGTTCGTGAGAAGCTCGCAGAATCTCGCAGCTCTGAATGGTGCGAAGAGTGACAGCGGCCGTATGCAGGACTGAGGAGTCGGTGTGTTTCTTGAAGACTTTGATAACCTCATCCACCAACTCTTCGTATGCCTGTGGATAAGATATGAATGAGCTATAGGTTAACAAAGCGTGTTTTTTTTTTTTTTTAAAAAAAACGACAACAACAACAACAACAACAACAACAACAACAACAACAACAACAACAACAACATACGGTAGCCATGCGCATGTCCACGTAAACATTCAATGGCATGAGCTGGGGAATAACCAGGACCGAGCGAATGCGGCTAGAGTCCACAGAATACTTCAAAAATAGCTGTGGGAGCACACCGACACAGAATCGACCGACTTCGTTCACCAGATCGTCGTGCTGGGTCTTCAGCTTTGCCTTGTCCCTCATGAATCCGGGCACGTTAGGAGGGGCGACAGTCAATTGAAGGCTGGCAACAAAGATCTCCAGAAGAACATTCTCCTCTTCGTCCTCCAAGTGGTAAATATCCTCTAGCGACTTCGGCTTGGTGTTTCCACTAGAGTTCGAAGGTGCCACAGTGTGGTCGATTGCCAGGTACTCTGCCATCGATTTCCAGTTCTAACGACAATTGAAAAAGAAGATAGAGTGAGCTTTGCTTGTATTTGATAGTTTGATCCGCATCCAAATATCCAGAAATTTGCGATTGTTACCTTCAAAGACTCAATTTCAGACCAAAGTGCCTCAACGGCAAGTGCGATGCGTCCAACCTTGGTTTCGTCGATAAGACGAGGGTTAACACGCTCAATCGACTCTAAATCCGACTTTCCGACCTTGATCAGGAAGATCACAAGAGACTTCAGCTCGACCCATTCTTTCTTGATCTCCACCTTGTCGCCCTTGGAAGAGTTCACAAGAACCTGGCAAGCGGCCAGTCTGCTCTCGACCTCATCTTCCCAGACACGTGCTTTGACAAACCTGGCCATCGACTTCCGAATCTTGGGGCTAGCTCCATAGATGAGTGTGCTCAACTTGACCTGATCCTCCTCTTCAAGCTGGCCGTGCTTTTGTACGAGAGTTACTACACGGATGGCACCCATACGAGCAGCAATGTCGGCTTCGCCAATCGCCATTTCGATATATCTGTGAGTGAATCGTGATGTAAATTGGCGAAGGTCGTTTGGCTGGTTGTCAATCTCGTACAGTTTGGCAAGAACCTTCAAAGATTCCAAGCGAACACCTGATGTTCTGTCCGAAAGGGCCCAGCCCAGGTACGGAAGGTAGGTCGATGTGACAAACTGCTCCTGATTAGCTTCCATCCACCGCCCAAGTTCCTGGATACAGTCTGTGCGCACAAGAGGATCAACATCGCGACATCTCAGAACGAAAACACTAGAGAAGGTCATGGATAGAAGATGAAGTTAGCTTCTAGCGACCAATATGCACTGGTTTTCGTAACGCGAGTATGTAGTGCCGGAGCTTACCTCTCAAAGATCTCGTTGATCCACTTTAGGATATCATTCTTACGGCGCTGTCCCTCTGCGACCTTCTTCTGGAGCTGCTTGATCTTGGCCTGCATTGCCTGCTGTTTCTGACTGGTTGCCAGTTGACGGTTGGTGGTATTAAGCTCGTTCTGAGCCTCTGCGGCAAACTCTGCAAGCGAGGACACGACATTGAGCACGGCAGTGGTGGCAGTGTGTCGGACAGGACGGAAAGGAGTACTATGTCATTAGGTTGATATAGGTAACAATGATATTAGATACTACTCCTAGGAGTTCACACTAACACTATCCAAGTTGGTGTACATTATACCTGGAAAGCGAGATGGTCCATGAAAGCAGAGTCTCCATGAATATCCCGTCAAACAGCAAATCTCCACTGGCCATGTGGAGGAGGCGGGTGTAGAACTCCAGGAGATTCTTCTTGAACCTTTTAAATTCCTTGGCCTTGGAGACAATGGGGTAGTCAAAGTTGGCTGTGTTCTAACAATAACCGAACCAAAGAAAAAAAATCAGAAAAAGCTTACACAAGATCGCGACTCTCGATCAGCATCAATCACAGTAAGTATCTTACCGCCTGATATTTCTCCAAGATGTTCTCAAGAATCTGCACGTTGTTATCCTCGTCCTCGAAATCCTCCGCAGTGATAAAGTGCTTGCATCCACAGCACCGGATGAGAAAGTTGATCAGCTTCAACATTGCGGCGCTTGATGATTCCTCGTAAGAATCGGCCCAGTCCGAAATCACAGTGTCGAGAGCAATCTGAGAGTTCAGAACAGCACCTATAAAAAGTGTCGAGAGGTTATTGGTTGCCAAGTTTAACCCTTAAGATACTCAAGTTGGAAAGGGCACTGAATACTTACTGTAAAGCTCTGACTGCTCCTCTTCCTCTTCACTCTCATCCACATCTGTGAGAAGAGCTCTGGCAACTGACTTCTTCTTGCCAGCTCTAGAAGACTTGGACGTCTTTGTTGCTTTACTGGCTTTGGGGGCTCTAGGTGTCTTTGCTGCCGAGCCTGCCTTTCGCTGCCGGGTGACGGGGATTCGGTCTTCCTTGGCACGAAGTTTCCTTGAGGTGGCGGTCTTGGTACTTTTGGCCATGGGCGGGGGCTCCTCAAAGTCCGATCCTGAATCCAGATCGTCCTCAGACGATGACTCTGAAGGTTCGTCGTTGTCCTCGTCGTCTTCTTCTTCTTCGTCATCCACCTCCTTCTCCTCCTCCTCTACCTCCTGCTCATCTTCGCTCTCCATTTTTGAAGCATTTTGGGCTGCAACAGGCTTTTTTGTCTTTTTGGGTGCAGACCTGGAAGTACTTTTCTTCTTGGTCAGAGTCTCGTCTTCTTCGCTCTCCATTTCCGAAGCCTTCTGGGCTGCAACAGGCTTTTGTGTTTTCTTGGGTGCAGACTTGGAAGTACTCTTTTTCCTGGTCAGAGGCTCGTCTTCTTCACTGGAGTCAACAACCTCTTCTTTGGATTTTGCCTTTGCAGCTTTTGGAGAGGCTTTAGCCGCATGCGCTGGTGCTTTCTGATCTAAAACGAAATTATGCAGACGCAACGTTGGCAGTGAGTTCGAAAGTCGTCTCAAGCACACAAAGCAAATAATAATGTCGGGCACAGGCTTCGGACTGTTGAGCATACTTGCAGCAGAAGGTGCCTTTGTGCGAGTGGATCGCCGAATGACTTGTCCAGATTCAGAGTCCACAGTCGCTCCTGAGCCCTACATGTGGCCAATTAACCGAGAACATGAGTTAAAAGTTGCTCCAACAACATTAAAGAATGCCTGTTGGGTCAGGGGAAAATTTGTCGCGGTGAATGGGAACGTACTGTTCTGGACTCGGGTCTAGTCATGGTGTTTTATGTGTTGTAAGGATAGTTTCAGGGCAGAAAGCAATATCGGCGTCGAGAACTGGATATTGATGCGATAATATGATTTGATGTCCGTTGATGGAGGGGCAGATGTAAAATGAGTGCGAGATGGAAATGAAAAGGGGCGGCAAAATCCAACACAATGGAAGTCGTGTGTTTGGTGGCGCCTGAACGACTCGTCTCGTTTGACACTTTTTCAGAGCGCGCAAAGTAGTCAGTAAACAAACAATTTTAAGGGGCTCGCATGTTTACACGACGATAAGCAAATGTATTTGAACACATAGAGTACAGAAAAAGAGGAAAAAAACTAGAAAGCTACAAAGCGAATGAGAGAAGCAAAGGTATATAAGTAAAGAGTGGTTGACCATCAGCCATTTAAGCCATGGTCACGTTCCAGCGGTCGTTCGCGTCAGCGCGAGTAAAGACCACCTTGGCGCGGGAGTTGTAGGTGATGCCATCCGAGTGGCGAACGAAGAGAAGAGGCAGCGTGAGCGTCTTATCCTCTGGCTCGACGCCCATCTGCTTGCCCTGGGGCAAGTCCACCAACAGAGTTGTCTGATCCAATTCGCCGTCCGTGCCGTTGGATACGTTCCTGCGAATGATGTGTGTTGAGAGTGGTCCGCGGGATCCCAACCAGACATGCATGGGCACTTGGCTTGGCTGGTCTCCGATTTGCGAGTAAAAATTGGAAACAACAAGCTCCAGGGTATGAGATGCGGCGTTGTACACTGGGTTTTTGAGCAGTGTTGGGAAGGGCGTGATGGGGTGGGGGACCTGAGGAGTCAACTGGCCCGACTCAGAGTCACTGTCCAAGATATTTCCAGGGAGCGATTCGAAGTACGTGTACTCGAACTTGGCTAAAATATTTAGGAACAAAATGAAGTCGTTAGGTTACCTATCCTACTGCAGTCAAGAAAGCATCCCTGCAAAACCACCAATCACGATGCTTACAAATGCCAACGATGGTCCAGCAAAGAAAGTCGTCGCTTCCAAGCTTGGAGTTCTGAGCCATGTTGGATGGCTGGTATCGAAGGACAGTCTTGGCGGTAGTCGAGTGGTCCATGTAGCGTCCCACCTGGTGGTCGTTTCCAACAGCGCTCAGATACACAGCCTGACCGTCCTTGTTACGCTCAGTTGACTGCAAGGCAACCTTCTGCATCTGACAAATAGGTCCCGTAGCGTCTTCGACAATTTTGCCATTCTCAACCTTGCACACTATCAGGCGATCCGACTGAAGACCAGTAGCGGTCTCAGTCAAGATAATTTCGGATCCGTAGGAAATGGGCGACGACGCTTGGGAGTTGGACTGGCGGTGGTGTGACTTTTGAAGACTCAGGCGAGCAGGGCATGATGGACCGTTGGAGACAATAGTCACTGAAAAGGCAGACCAGGTTGAGTTCTTGGCACAGAACTCGCCGTCCTGAACGGACATGTACTTGGTGCGAACTGTTTGAGAATTGATTCGGTTAAAGAGAGAGACCAGAGAGCCAGCGAGGATGCAGGAGGACACGTTGCGAGCCTTGGCAGTCTTCTTGGAAGGCTTGGAGATGATGGCAACAGGTGCAGAGTCAAAGACAGCGTAGGGTTCAGGCAAGTCTGCTGCATTATGCACAAGAGCACTCTGAGGATCATCACCTTCTGTTGAAACAAAGCCATTGGGCAGACATGCGCGACCGTAAACTTGGAGCTTAAGCTGGAATGACTTGGCCTTGGCTGTGCCAGTGACATAAAGATATCGGAATGTACTGGACTGGTCATCCTCCAAAGTCGATCGCTGGCCAAGGGTGCTGTTGCCGTCGGCGCTATCACATATCACAGACATGGTGACCTGTGGCTTGTTGCTCAGGCCAGAACTGGAATTATCCAGGGGCGCCTGAATGTGGACGGTGGGAGGAGGGCACAGAAAGCGCTTCTCAGATCCATACGACTTTTGAGCGACTGAGGCATGCAGACAGCAGATTGTGGTCATCTGGTAGCGAGTCGATGGATCAGCCGAGTCAAATTCTTGACGGGTGCGGATGGAACTGGAGCCTTCGGACGATGACCTGGAAGGGCCGTCTTGGCCAGAGACATGGTCCTGGATTGAACGGCGGATCTTGGCATTCCTCTCCTCTTCAAAGTTGGCACTGCTGAGGTTTGACCACTTGCGCTTGTTGATGTCGGTCGCAGTGAAAGTTGGAGAGGACGCTTTGGGTGTCATGGGCTTTAGTCGGGGGCGTTTGTTGTCCTCGATGGTATTCTCACACTGGTTGCTGTCCACAAGATTGCTAATGGACATGCGACCCTTGTTACTGTTGGCCTTAGTGGTCTGTGCCTTGGCTGGTTTGTCAAACATGTATTTGACATGGTTTGCAGTCAGTGCTGAGGTTTGAGGAGAGGACAGAGGAGACGTGGGAACAGAGGAGAGGCTGTTGGAGCTGCCAGACGGAGAAGGAGATCGCGAGGGGGAAGGTGAAGATGAGAGGGCTGGGTGAACCTCGATTGCGTCGAGAAGCGACTCCATGCTGGCTCCAAGATACTCGTGGGAATTTTGCTTCATGGCTGCCATTGAAGGTCTACGGTTGGTAAGTGGAGTGGGCAATTTCTGGAAGTGATTGTCGTAGGATTGGTATGCAGGTTGTTGCTGATGGTTCCGGTGAAGAAGACGGACCTGGAGGTTTCGATGTGAAGAATCGGCAATGGTGTCGTCGTGATTTGAAGACGAGGAAGAGTTGTGTGAAGTGGAGGGGTGGGAATCCAATGGATAGAGGGCAGCAAGGGAAGGAAGAGGGAGAATGGTGAGGCGAGCGTCGGGGTGATGTCTGCTGGCAGTCGCCGAGTCGATGGACTCTGCGTACGCTTGTGCGGCGGAGGGGAATGGTGGCCTCATTGTGGGTTGTGATATCTGATATAAGGGACAGAGCAGCAGAGAAGATGGTTAGCAAATCGATATCTCACCTCACCAGACAAAGAGATGGTTTGACTGCAAAACGAGTGTGAGAAGAAAACAAAATGACGCTAGCGACATCTCAAACGAACGACAAGGAACGAGAAAGGGAAAAAGAAAAATAAAGGGACAAAGGGGAGGTTTCTGAGGGGTGTAAATGCTCTGACGATTTTGATTGCAATGAACTTGCATGAAAAGATACTGTATCTTATAACAGGATCATGTCGCACGTCGCTGTGGCCCTTTTCTTTTCTCTTTTTTTTTTTTTTTTTTTTTTTTTTGCCACGGACTAAATGTGGTAATAAAACAAACCAAAGCACAAGGAGACGAAATTGACAAAAAAGAGATGGTGGAGAGCGAGTGTCACAAGGCAGGGAGGTGCAGTACAGTACAGTGTAGGATTTAAAAAAGCGCCTGTTGTCACTCTGCCCTAATGTTCACAAGATGTCACAGTTGGTGGCAAAAATATGGTTCGCGATGAAGATGGAGCCAAATGCCAAATGCGGACAAGTGGCAAAGGAGAGTGACTGCTTGTGATGAGATAAAAACTCTTTTTTTTTCGTCCCTTGTCGGTCCAGGGAAAGTGAGCACACAAGGGTCGAGAAAAAAAAAGTGGTCGTTTTGATTGCAAGACGAGAGTGTCGAGCCAAGATATTGGTGAAACATGTTGTTGTTCGGACTGTACCTGGAGTGTGAGTGTTCTTGAGAGTAGTGGCAATATTACTACAATGTATGGATGCTGTTGTCGCGTGGCGAGTGAGTGTATAGAGAGAGTGTGTGTGTGAGGGTGGGACAGGGGGGATGTGAGGCCGTTATGGAAGGGAGGGGTGAATGTGTGTTAACAGCAAATCAGGTATCTTTTTGTCTGAATGCTTCTTTCTGCTTGTGGGAAGACTGAATGTGGGAGAGGGTGAATGAATGAATGAATGAAATGTGAAGAGAAAGAAAGGAAGGAGAAGAAGAAATAATAAAGAAATAGGGTCAGCCCTGGTTCTTGGCGAACTGACTGACTTTTTTCGACAAGCTCAGACTCAGGTCAGGGCCATCCATCCACCGTGTCCCATCATGTGGCGTGGTAATTTGCGTATATTTGAATTGGACAGAATAAGCGTAGTATTCCGAGATAAGAGACCAAGAAGCACAAGCACAAGAATCGCCCATGTCTGATGTCGCCATTTTCAGAGGTCACACCCACCTTCGATTCGACTATCCATCCACATATGTATCAAACACGGATGGAGGTAAAGTTGGAAATAGTAAACACACACAACAAACGCTCCACTCCACTCCACAGACTCCACACACACCCCGCCCTGCCTTACCCTACCCTACACTTTACCCCAAAGTGCAGAACTCTTTTTCTCTTCCTTTTTTCCCACCCTTCCTTCCCCTTCGTTTCTTTTCGACCGCTTCCAGACTAGACTCTCGCTCTGTCGCAATTGGCCATCAACATGTCTTGCTTGATCTCAATGCCCACGATAAGAAACCACTCCTTGCAGCTCAGAGGAATCCCAGAATGGATACATGCCCGTGAGAAATTGCCGTTTTTCGCAACAAATAAAAAAATACAAAATAGCGCACTCCGCCAAAAGGACGTCTTGTTGTAGCCCCGCGTGGCGGGGGTTGACCACCAAAACTGTCTGTGTCATCATAAACGTACGAAGAAAAAAAAGACAGAAAGACATACCAGGGGAGCAAATGCCCCAACACTGGCAACAGGTGTGTCTGTTCAAGGAAGGAACCCACCGGAAGATGGGCCTGTCCACTGAATGCTTGCACCAATCGCTCCTTGGAGCGGTTCTGTCCGATACTCTATATATCGGATGTTGATGTTTGGTTTTTTTTTGATGGATACTCTTGTAGTAATACGGTTTGCTGGTCTGTTAGTTTGTTTGTTTGGGCGCGCAGCATGTGAAGATGTTGGTGAATACAGCATCCCTCTGGCTGTTCCTCTCCAAAGTGAACTATTTGTGAGGACCATCGGCATGGCACACTCGCTACGCCGCACCACGTCACCTCACTCACCTCCTCTTCATATTCATTCTCTTAACATTCTCTTGAACTCGCTCTCCACCTCCGCAAGCACTCTCTCGCTCTCCCTCTGGCTTTGCCACTTTGATGATGTGACTGCTTCAGATTATCAAACTCTTTATCCATCACCGCGTGCTCTTTGGGCCAATCAAAGTCCGCATTCTACTCTCCCACGCACTGTGCACAATCAATTTACACCAATTAAAGTTTGAATCCGATCAGAAATAGAAGTTTATCATGGATCGCACCGTTAGACTTGCTGACCCTGTTGTTGGATGGTTGTTGGGGAGAACTTGACATCAAGCATGTTTCGAAAGAAGGAATGTCCAGATGTAAGTTTGTGCGTATGCTTCCAGTCAAGAACAAGTCTAACCACCAGTAGGTGCCATCCCGAGCTGGATGACATCAATGGAGGCGGCCTTCCAGCCCGCCAGCAGGCAAGGCTGGGTCACAAGAAACTGTTGAGGTCAAAAAAAAAAAAAAAGGCCAAGAGTTTCCTCACGATATGTAGTGCATTATTATGATGATGATGATGGCTATGGTTGGTCAGAAACGACTATTTTGTTCTGGAAAGCCTTGCCTCCTCTTCTGCAGCAACTGCGGCGGCAGTCCTGAAAGCACTCAGCGGGATGTGGTAGGATGCAGGGATGGCAGAAGGACAGAGTGGGGCAGCAGGAGGTGAGACCGCTAGGAATAGATGACCAGCTTGACTACAACTAGATCGACGACTTTGAAACGCTGTCATCTGGATTGTTGTTGGATGATGAAAACGTTTTCTTCGAGCTTGCTTCCGCTGCTGGTAGTGAAGCTCCTGTACTTGCCGAGGAGTCAAAACCACATTCAGTGAGGCCATCTCCAGAGTGATGTATTGCGTGCTGTTCTCATGTGTGAAGCAGCCCACATTGTTGCCTGACTTTTCAGCCTCCTTGTTATCACCGTCCTCCTCTTCGCTGCTGTGAGTGTGCCTAGAGTCTTGTTTACCATTCATGCTCTTCACTGCCACGTCTCTCTGCCTGAAAGTCGATGTTAGAGATTCCTCCCCTTTCTGACTACGGTTCTGTGTCAGTGCCAGCTTATCCTGATGGCTTTCCTCTGTCGAGTTGATGCCACGAACACTCGACTGACACTCCTGATCTCGCCTTGTCGACGTTCTCTCTTTCAACACGTCTGTGCCATGAGAGGGCCGTTTTCGTTTATCATGAGCCTCTGCACCAATAAACAGGCGATCAGTCTCAGTTTCCAGTATTCCGACGGGCACACCTGAGCTCACAGACGTCAGTAACGGTGACCGGACCGTTAGCGTTCGTTTAAATGCAGTCTTGAGCCCTAATGATCCTGTAGAAAGACGCCCTACTGTTCGAGAGTGGAAAGAAGCTCGACGGTCCATCGGTCTTGACGGAGACATGCCTCTCACAGGTAAACTCGACTGCCGAGACATTCCAGGCCGGATTAGCGTGGTTGGCTCCATGATATTGGGGTCTAGCGAAGGGATGTCGGCATTGTTATCATGTAATAGTGGCAACACTGTGAACTTGGTGTCGATGCTGCCAGAGAGGTCATCTGCTGGTTCCATGGCAATAGGAAGCAGTGAGCTGGTGGGGACAACAGTGTCGGATGTCAAGTTTTTGCTTGGGGGCAGTAGTACCAGAACTTTTCCCTGCCCCTGACTGTGGCTCTTTTGGCCTTGTTCCTGCCGAGCGTTCAAAGGTTGTGCCGGCACAAGCAGGAGCATGGTGGGGTTATTTATTTTGTTGGTTAATGGTGTGGAGTAAATGGATGTGACGGATACAAGAAAGTTGTGCACGACATATCGCAGTTAATTCCCATTAAGACCACACACAAACAACCAGTAAGTTAGCTCAGGTTGGAATCCAAAATTAAACACTCGTGCCGATAGTAGAGATTGCCTGCTTTATTTAGGTTGGGATGGTGCAAGGTATGTGAGGTATTGTACAAGGCGAGCGCACACGACGCTGCAATGAAAAGCGATTTTACAGTGGGGTACCGGAGAACAAAGAAAAAAAATGAAGATAACAAAAAAAGACAGTAAAAAAAAGTCCTGTGTTGGACAGCGCTCATGGTATGCTACCATCGTTGTCCACCATGACCATGGGGTATCGGTGGTCTGTAGGCTGGCTCATGGTCACCAGACTGTTGTTCACTGGCATATCCAGGAGGCCCACGCTGAGGCGACGGAACCTTGGGAGGGGCATGATGTGGCGAATAAGGCTGTCCGTGATCAGGCATCGGTATCATCTTTGGCTGAGAAGAATGCTGGTGTAGGTGGTAGGGAGTCCCTGGTTGTCTGTAATCATGATGTTGTTGCTGTGGATGCGCCTGGGCGGCATGCTGAGCGTAGTGTCGATGTGATGGTGCTGTTGACGATGGATGTGCATGGGGATGGGGATGTGACTGCATACCATGTTCCCCAGGCAGATGTCCTGCCGAACCTCGCCCCCCAGAGCCTCTCAGTTGGTCGTCCTTGGAAATCGTGGCCAAGTCGCTGGCTGGCGGACGCATTCCAGCTGGGTATGATCTGTATGACTGCTCGGGTGCACCGGGCGCTGATTGGTAGGCTTGGAACGAGGAAGCCCTCTCGTGCGCGGAGGCTGGGTGCAGAGCCTGTGATCCGTAAGCCGAAGAACGTCCAGAGTTATACCCAGCAGGTTGATCTTCGTGATCATAATACGGCTGAGAAGGAGAGTGCACCACAGCTTCATGATGGCCACGATACTGTTGGGGAATAGGCTGCTGTCCCTGCTGCTGTTGCTGTCCCTGCTGCTGCTGAATCTGGGTCTGGGATGGCTTATGGCTGTGACTATGACTATGACTATGACTATGGCCACGACCATGGCCATGGGGATCCTGCTCTGCCGGGCGACTTTGTGCGTGCATTGGGTGTTGCTGTGGATGCTGCCTATAGGGCTGGTGCGATTGCGATTGCTGTTGTTGGATGTGCTGTGGTTGTGTTTGACGGTGATTCGGCTCGGTGCCACCCTGTGGACCAAAGTTTTGGCCATAAGGTCCTGTGTGCTGCTCCATGGCCTCCTTCTTTCGGATTGATGCTCTGACGCTCAACTGTTGCTGTTGCAGTTGCTGTTGCAGTTGCTGTTGCTGTAGTTGCTGTTGTTGCTGTAGCATCTCCACAGGTATAGGTCGGTGTTGTGCGTTGCTTGGCGGTGGTCCCTGGCCTTGACCTTGACCTTGACCTTGACCTTGACCTTGACCTTGACCTTGATTTGGAGTTTGACCTTGACCTTGACTCTGAGGCCCTGAACGAAGGTATGGATCAGTGTGGTGCTGCCCTTGCGACACATGGGTGCCTCTCTGTTGATATCCTGGCCCTTGAGGATGACCTTGAGAATGGCCTTGGGCGTGGCTTTCTGATGTCAACATGGGCTTAGTTAGTGACGAGTGCCTAGAATGGGTTGGCCTGTCTAGATGCTGCCGAGCGCCATCAGAGAGCGGTAAACCGCGCTGATCCTCTGGAAGATCGGGGTGGCAGCCTCTTGAGGACTGGAGACTCATTTGCAATGAGTCAGCTCCAGGGAAGTGTCGGCCACCCGGATGCATGTTGGTCGGATATACAGGCTCCTGAGTTTCATTTACTGACCGCCGAACCGGAGGCTGAGAACTTTGGGGCGACGGGTGTACCGGATGTTGGATAATACGCGGTGACTGGTGAGCATGTTGGACATGGATATTCTGCTGTGGTGCCTGTACTTGCTGCTGCTGCTGAATCTGCGTTGGAGGATGCCATCGATCTTGTGGCGCTCTCTGTGACACCTGTGCGCCAGGGTTGGAAGTCGGTTGTCCGTGATAGGCAGGACTATGTCGAGAAGGTTGATCGAGAGGTTCGCCTTTTCCAACATGCTGCACGTCCACGACCGTGTCCTGTACCATCTTTTGCTTTTTGGTCGTTTGGCGACGAGTAGTAGACACAAGAGGCATTCCCCGGTGTTGCATCTCAGCGTCAGGAAGACCATAAGGAAGACGTTCTTCCGAGAACGATTGTTGGAATCCTGCATGGGCGATTGGAGCATTATTGAGAGACTGGGGGTGAGGACGCATTCCATAGGTCTGGCCTGGGTCGCTCCATGGCGCTCCTTCAGAAGCCTCGACCGAGTCCACTGGAGGGTGGGTTTCAGGGCCGGGGTTGTCTTCATTCAGAATAAACTGTAGGGTTGCTTTTGATTCCCGCTTGACAGGGAGTTGCTGCTCTCGCACAGTCGGGACAGGAGCTACTGCGTATCGTTGAACACGGTCGTCAGATGGCATAGTCCTGTGCGGAGCGTCGGCTTGGTGCATGTGTCGATCAGGTTGAAGAGCTGGGTTGGTATGTACTTCGGTTTCCTGGGCTGACATGTTTGGAGGTCCAGCAACTTGTTGTGGAGGGACAATGGTGGTAACGACTGGTTTGTAGATTCCCACATCCGAGTGTGACCGCCGGTGGTTCGGTTCAAGCTGGCCAACATCCAGCCGCTTGCTGAAAGGTTGGCCAAAGGCCCTCTCGCTGGCTTCCTGGTGGCCTTGATTGTGCTGGGCAGGGACACTCAATGATCCCATGGGTTGCGACATATGGGGGTTGTAATCCATCGAATTAATCCGTCTGTGGTTGCCCCGAGTTGACTCTCTAGGAGCATGCCCCTTAGTTTCAGGAGTAGAGGCTCCGCTAGAACGTTGCATAGGCCCTACCGACTGCTCCTTGATCGAGGCTGTAGGTACATCCACAGGTGCCTGCTGCAATTGCGCTTGAGCTGGTGGTTGGAAAGAAGACTGTTTGGCCTGTCGAGGCTGAGTGTTGTTGGGCTGTTCCCGACCACTGTCCGAGGTATGGGGCGCTTCCTGAGGTTCCGTTTTCGGGGTCGATTTCGAGTTTCTAGTTTGGTAGACAAGTCGCTGGGTTTCCTGTGGAGACGCTCGTTGATCTGCCAACTGGCTTTGTCGAGCCTGCTGCTGGGTCTGTCGGACAGGTTGAGCTCGACGGTCCTGCACCTGACTTTCTCGCTGACTGGCCTGAAGCTGGACGACCTCCTGTAACCGTTGCACCTTCTCTTTGTGCACCTTAGAGTTCACCATGAACTTCTCCAGGTCCTGCTGCCGCCGCTTTTCCTTAATTAACTGCTTTTCGCGCTGGCTCTCCAATTTGGTGAGAGCCTCTGCTGTTGCCTTTGCCATGGCTATCCGCTTCTGCTGGTCGCTGGGCATACTGTAGGCGAGCCGCTCAGCAGCAGTAAGAGTGGCTTGAGGCACATGTGCACCAATGTCGTGAGGGGCAAATCCATATTGTTCCTTTACTGATGCCGATAGCTTGGCCTCAGATTTGAGAAAGGCGGACGCGGTCATATGTCGAGGGTGATCGCCATCCATCTTGGCAGCATCATTCATTATATGATCCTCCTGCCGGACCTCCTTCTGTTGCTCCTCGATATCTGATGCGGTATCAACCCTCAATGGCAGGTCATGTGTTGGTAGTTGCGGTGTGTCCTCATCAAGGTCCATGTCCATTGACTCCATTTCATCGTTCGCCGTGTCTTCTGACTTGCGTGCCATGTTCCTGTTGTCAGTGGAGCTTGCGGATACTTCATGAGACAACATGGATGCCTTGATTGTCCTGTGACTCTGCTGGGATTGAGATTGATCAATAAGACCGTCGCGAGGAATCGCGGCTTGTGAATCGTATTGAGATGTCTGAGTTATTTCGTCGTTCTGGGGCGATATTTGGAGCTGTCTTGACATCACTCTGGGCGACAGGGATGAAACCAGGTTAAGTGTGACAAACCCAGAAACAACGGATTCTGTCCGTGGTGAAGGCTGCATCGCGTCCGACAATTTCCGTTTTTGCGCCAGTGGATCCTCCACACGCTCGCCCGCTGAAGATGTTTCAACACCTCGTTTCCCTAGAATAGGGGATGGTGCCTGAGATGTTGCACCTACGGTTGATAGTAGTTGAGGAGGTCCCGGCGGCACCGATGTGTTAGTTGAGTCGCTTGACATTCCAAAGTCGTTATTCGATTGGTCTGCCGGCTTCTCTGAGTCCATGTCCTTCGGCGTACTTGCTGTAGGAAAGCTGCTGAGCGAAGTGGCGGGAAGGATAAGCATGCTCGCGCTCCGAACGGTTGGTGTAGATGCGGGGGTGGGCGTCTGAGGCTGAGAATGTGTGTCGTGCTGAGGTAGTGGTGGAAGTGTTGGAGGGAGTAAAGGCATGAAAGGAAGCACCTGTGCGGGTGTTGTTGTTGCTGGTGTCGCCACAACTACCGCTGCGCCTGACGCAGATGTTGACATGAATTGGTCAGGCTGTAGTGATTCAAGGTTTCCTGCTCCAACATTGGCTTCTTGTGGGTTATCGATAGCCGCAAGCGAACTTTTCCTCGACACACTCTGGCCTCCGGGTCTTGGAGAAGCTCCTTTGGGCGATCCAGTATCAGCCCTATCTCCTCTTTCCAACTTTGTAGTTTTCAGTGTCCTTTCTCCAGGCGGCGCTCTGGGAACCGGTGATGCCGTCATCCACGACTTGATGGGCTGCAAATGCTCTGGAATTTGAGAGAGTTTGAGAGGATTCTTTGTCGTCGCTGAGGGAGTGGTCGTGACAGTTACTGGGGAGGTTGATGTTGGAGTTGGCGGCGCTGTAGATGGGATTTCCTGGGACGTTGACGAGACGATTGCCACAGGAGACGAGAGTTTAGCTTCGGATGGTTTAGTACTTGAGGGTACTAGCGTAGTTGAAGGTGGTGTTTTGCTCCCTACCGAGTCACATGATGTAGCTAATGTCATAGATGAGTGATCGACCGATGGTTGCCGCAGTTGAGGTGGTGGTTTTGGCGGCAGTGGGTGCGAAAACGTCCCTGGCGCATTTGTTGGGTTAGAATTGGAGTGATGATGATGGTCGTCTATTGAAGATTTGCGTTCCCGGTCCTTTTTAGAAAAGTATGAGAGTGTTCCAGGGTGGCTTGTAACAGATGGCGATTGAAGGTAATGTGAGCTGATTGCTGGAGTGGGAAGTGGTTGGTTTTCCGAGTGTCTGCATGGATAAAAAGCAAGAAAAAAAAAGCACAAAGTGTTAGTCCAAGCTACGTAAAAGATGTGTTGCACGATGACGGTATTGTTTCCACAATCTGGCGACATACGAATTGTTTGTGATTGTTAATGGTCGCATAGAGGGGCGTTGACCAGACAACCCTGGTTGCGATACCCCTCCGCCGGAGGAACCACCAGAGTGCTCCCGTGCTTTCCATTGAGTTCTGATGGTTTCAATCTGCGATTCCAACTAGTGTGGAAATAATAGGCGTTAGGCACGGTTCTAACGATCTAGGAGCAAACTCGGTAAAGTGCGAGTAATGTACCTGTTCTTTCGTGACACTTGACTCTTGTGATTTCATAATTGCCTGCAGTGTTGCCTCCTCGTCGGCCTCCTTTTTGTCTTCGCGAATACGGTAGAAGCGCCAACCTCCGGTGCGAGTTTCCAATCCATAGCCCTTCTCGAACATTTGCGTTGGCCATTGCGCATCCCACCTATTTAATGGAGCGAAAAAACAAGCGATAAGAATCGATTCTAGCATGCCCAAGGGGAGTGTTCTTATGCGACATTGACCGGTTCATTTACCAAAACTCGAACGTTTTCCCATCCGGCGAGTTGTTGTGCCATCTAAGAATCGATATCACAAAAACATCCGGTCAGCGGAAATATTCAATACCATACATGTCTTTTAAAGATTAGAGGAATATTAGGAAAAAGTAAGGTACATACTCTACCGCGAGGCCTGGCTCTGGCGTGACATAGTCATAGAACTTGCTTCCTGATCCTTGTTTGGTGTGTATACAGTAAAGAGGTTTCCGCTCCTTGCTGTGTGTTACTTTGACTTGAAACTGGGCCGTAACATGGGATTTCCATTTCAATCTAAGGGAAGTAATGTGTGAGTAACTCTTCTTTTCATGCCGTATCAAGCATAAGACACATGACCATGATAGAAAAAGTCGCAGTGTTCATACAGTTTTGAGCTTGTACCAGGTACATATGGTCGTTTTACAGGGACAAAGACAAGCCCTTCGCCTCCATGTTTGTGCCGCTTGCTTCCAGATAGAATGACGTTGAGTCCATATGATCGTTGCATGGTTTTCCGCTCAATTCTAATGAGGAACAGTACAAGAAGTAATTCATGTCAGCAATAATGCAACACATATATAGATCCCTGTCAAACGGACTATATATCAGTGCCTTTACGTGAATGGTTCTTTGGACTTAACGTCGTTTGTTTTGTTGGATTGCACCGCCAAAATGTCCTGATCCATCATCTAGTTTTGTAAAATTCAGATAAAAGTTAAACTCATAGTATACAAGAGAGCGTTGCTTCAGTGTCCACGTGTAACTTACTCCTAGGCGAGTGCTATACGACCGCTGGGTTACCACCGTCCCATTCAAGACCATCAAGTCAAACACTAGGAATCGCAGTTTCTATACCCATATGAGAAACAACCTGTTAATGGCCAAAAATGTCATAGCCGGTGCCATGATCGTGAATGTAGCTCGACCCAGTGCCATAGCACTGTCAATCCTGCATACCTTGGTACTGTCCGATTCTACAATCATTTCTCCATCCAGCAGCGTTTCGTTCTGGTACTTTGCTGGATTATCACGGAGTGGGAGGAGCAGTTGCGGTACAAATGAAATCTCAAAGTGGCGATCGATCTAAATGACATGAACAACAATTGGCAGTTAGTTTTGTATACGAATGCGAATGCCTTGTCGCCAATCGATACGAAAATAGAAATCTCTTACCAAGAAGCAGGCTGGTCCTTTGGGAGTAATGGTGCTGAGTAGCATGTATCGTACCCCAGCGACCTTTTCCATTACAAAGTACTCTTCTGACGTGAGGCTCTGTAGGTGGTTCTGTTCAAAGAGGACAGGAAACGTACCAGGGAAACTAAAATGTTTAAAAAAGTCGCACAAGCCATAAATAATTGTTAGTGGCACTGATTTGTATGACCCTTGGGCATTATTTAATCGTTTCAAATTCCATTGTATGTTGATGTTGATGTTGTTATTGACACCGATATTGATGTCGCGTGCTGCACCTCTGAATAACAATTTAGATCGATTAGGAGTGTGGCCAGTCGATTGCAATCGTGATGTCGATGCGGTACGCAGATACTTTCGCATTATTTTGTTGCAAAGGCTGTTTAGAGGCTGTTGATCACTTGCTGTTGTTTCGATTTGGAGCGCGTGTCGTATTGTTATTGATTTTTTCTATGATCTTGGTCGAGCATGTAACACAGCCTCGGCGGGATGGTTTGTTCCAGGGTGATGCACAAGCTCGGGTGAGCTGCCTCCTGCTTTGATCCACTGTCACTGCCCTACCCTTGACCTTGTCCTTGTCCTTGTCCTTGTCCTTGTCCTCCCCTGACCCCTTCCTGTCCTATTCTGTCTCTATTCCAGTTGAGTGAGACGAGTAATATCCATTGCTGCTGTCAATACTGTAGCCATCTGAGTATCCCATCGTCGGATAGATTCGACAAGATTCTCTGGTGCCTTCTCTTCCGGAGGATCCATTGTGTTTTGTATATAATGGTTTGTTTTGTTGTCTGGAGACTGAACACAGACGCTGCGTCGTGCGACAGAGAGGCCATTAAATAATTTTTCGGTGTTTTCCCCTATATCCTTGTCGTCGTGCTATTGGCTTATAATTCGCTATCCCGTGTGTGCGCCTAATCCTGGGGCTCAACTCTGTGACATGATTGCATTGAAGACAACTCACCCTTCCATCTTGGCCTGGAGCAGGTTTCGGATCCGCGACTGGAGCACTTTACGGAACCCAGGATCAATAGGAACGCCGAATTCGAGAGGCATTTGTGCAGTGGAGGAGGTCTTCGGGGTCATGCTCATGTTCAAGGGTTGTGAGTGTGAGGAGAGTGCAGGTGCAGGTTGTGTGATTTATACAGGCGAGAGCGTAGCGAAGAGGTCGGTCGATGGAGCAAGGATGGCGAGGAGTACATGAACAACAATGCAGAGAATTGGATTGAATTTGAATTTGATTGGGCGTAGTGATGGTGTAATTGTGTTCTGTTCCTGGGATGGCTGTTGAAGACGAGATTGAATTTTGATTAATTATTTCGTTCGTTCGTTCGTTCGACTTTTTTTTTTTTGAGCGTGTTGTCTGTAAGTCAACATATGCCAGCATGTTGATGAGCCAACATAGTACCTGATGCCGTCGCCAGATTAACTACAGAGGAAGGAGTAACCCAAAGGGAACAATAATGTGAAAATGTTGAGATTTGAGAAGAGAGGGGATTGTAATGAATGGCAGAAGTGAATGGAAGAGTTGGACCACAGCAAACTAATCCCTGTCCAAAATGGACCACACTTGACTCACCTCTATAATAGAAAAATATGAAAATGCCAAACCCTCGGTAATAGGAAACTTCGTAAAATGAATCATTCAACTTGGTGGCACTCCGTGTACATGCCAGGAACAATGATGGTCAGACATGGCTCACACACAGCGTCATCCATGGTCTTACTTAGATCAAAAAACTGACATCTCCGTCCCGACTAAACGAGCCATGTTTTGCACGTTATGAACTAACTATCCACAATATAAATAGTATTGTTCACTCCTTCCTCTTCTTTCTTCAGCTTCTTCACTTCCACAATCGCCTTCAAAAAAACACCATGCGATGCTACCATCTGGTAGTGGCATTGTTATCCCTGGTGTACTCTCCTTCATCAGTTGTACCAGCACCATTACCAAGCTCATCCACACCTTCATCCACACCTTCATTGTTGCCCATTATCACTTTCACATCCTCTTCCTCATTGCTAGACTTACTCTCCCATCAAGTCCATCCTTCACCGTCAACATCGCAGGCGGAGCCGCTCCCTTCACATCACCTTCTCCAAAAGAGATCACAGGCATTTTCAAGACTCTTGACAGAACTAGATCCCACACCTCCAGCGATCCTGCTCAATCCAGAACTTCCCACTATTCCGAATGTCTTTATCCCCATGACCATCCGCTCTCGACAGGGATACCATTCAGAGCTACCAGAGCAACCAGAGCAACCCCCAGTAGCCACTACTGTCGTTATCCCACCCACTTCCTATGGTGGGGCCAACTCGACTGGCTATTCGGGATCAACCTCCTACAACAACCAAGTTGGCTCTACCCCTGGTAGTATCCCGTCTGGCTTGGAGAGCATGGTGCAGCAATGCATTAGTAACCGGTCGCCCACACTACCGCCGACTTTTGTACCAGAAGTCGGGATCGTTCGCCTGTTTGCGCTGTCGTCCTTTCGAACAGAGATGGAAAGTGTGAAAGGGTGTGGATGTGTCACTCTCCAAAGACCGACAATTGTTGAATCGTTTGTCGGATCTCGAAACCACTCGTTTGCTTTCCACACCGACAGTCGCTGTGAGTCGAAGCCCTATTTCAGACGATTCAAACAGCACTTTGATCTCGAGCCTGCTAGACTGGCTGCCAGCATTAGGATCATCCAGGGAGTTATGGCCCCCATCCCAGTGGCCAGCGAGTTGCCGGACATGATCTAAACTGGCTCATCGTCTCACTTTGATATCACCATTAGACATCCGAACATACTATACCCAAGACAATAATACCCTTTTTTCATCATAAACAAATTCGAGATGGTTGCACAATGGAAAAAGCACGTGTCAAACAACAGTCCGAGCTGCTAGCAGAAAGAACAAGCCTTGTTCTTTCTTTCCCTTTTCTCATTCTTACTTCCAGCACCATCACACATCCATTACAATCTTCAACAAGACCCAAGCTTCATCTACATTGCAAGTCAAAATTCAATTCCTGAATCGACGTTGAGAGATATGCCTTATACGCATTCATTCGCTCTTCATTTTTTGTTTCCAGACTCACTCATTTCCTACTCCATTTACTCGTCCACATTAGACAGATGAATTCGACTGTATTGGGATTTCTGACCTTCCTGGTCATCTGCCTGGCAGTTGCTGGCTCCCTGGTAGCCAAGAAACTGAGCGCACTTCGCGACCCTCTCAAGATTTGGGACGCGCTCAATAACGTCGGCATCCTTCCTATCCGTATGCGTGCATGGATCTTTTCAACCATTGTTGGTGTCGCCAACCCATACTCCCGATCGATCAACTTTCGCATTACTGAGCTGCGCAAGGGCAAGGCTTGCGGTGTCATGAAGGTGGAGAATCCATGCCCACGACTCATGGTCTACAATTGGTGCTGTCCCATTCTCTCCAATATTGACAATCGATTTTCACTTCTCTTTACGGCATGCATATAGGAAACCAAGGCCATTTCGAACCCCTTCAGATGCGTCCACGCTGCTGCTCTGATCACTTTTGGTGAGACTACTGGAGGCCTCGCTGTTTTTACTTTGCTCGGCAAGAAGGATCGCGCCATCCTCACCAACATCAATGCAGAGGTAATGCTGTCTTATCATTTGAGATTTTACGAATTCAAGGAGTCATTAAGTAAGGAAACTGACGACGTCTTCATCTTGTAACGCTCCAATAGTACATCAAAGTGTCACGCGGATTGTTGACAGCCAGCTCGGTTGTTGACCCTATCAAGGATCGGGATATTAAGGAACTGGAGAGCACCGTCCTCATCAAGAACGCAGCATTTGAGACTGTTGCCAAGTTGACTTTGACATGGAGAGTGGACCTCAAGGACGAGTAAAGGAGCGAGAATGGCGCAGATACATAGAAACTTATACCACAAAGAGTTGTCCTAAGAAGCAAGGATGCATGTCATCCCACAGGGAATATTCACGCTATTTCAGGTCGTTTGAAGAGATTTTATTTACTGCTTTATCAAATCATTCCAGAATTTCCTGTCAGGATTAGAACACCAATTGGCCGGTGGGTATGCTCAACACTGGGTGATCGGGCGATGGAAAGTAGTAAAACGCAATGGCAACGATGACATAGGTGCTGAGCAACATGACACCCTCAAGCCAGTTGGACTCGCCGTCCTGGATGAGGTAGTTGCAAATCAGGACAGAGACAAACATAACACAGGTCTCAAAAATATTAAAGAATAGGGTCATGGGCTGGCCAATAATCCATCCGACAATGACCATCATGGGTGTGACAAAAAGAGCAATCTGCATCGACGAGCCAACCGCGACACCAATGGCCAGATCCATCTTGTTCTTCATGGCGACAGTAACGGCAGTGACGTGCTCTGCCGCGTTTCCAACAATGGGCAACAGAATCAATCCGATGAAGGTGGGACTGATGTTCCAGGACTCTGACAGACCTTCAATCGAACCGACCAAGTACTCTGCGCAGAAGGCAACGGTCAGTGTTACGACCAGGAGCAAGATGATGCCCAACCACAGAGGCAAAACAGGCTCCTCTTCCTCCTCGTTTTCGCCGGCATAGAGGTGAGTGTGGGTCTTGAGCTGGAACAAAAGGTAGAGAGCGTAGACGACGAGGAGCACGATGGAAACGCCATAACTGAGGTGTTGAACGTTGGTTGACTGGTCAATGTCTCCGGCGGTTGCCATGAATGCGGCGGGGATCAGAAGTGAAGTGCACGACAGGGCGAGCAGCGAGGCGGATGTTTGGGCTGCAGTTTGATTGAACTTCTGCGACTGGTACTTGAGGCCTCCACACAAGAAGCACAATCCAAGAACCTATATATATGTATGTATATATATATCACAATAATATGCCAGACGGCCGAGCTGAGATCAGCTCTTATGTTTGCTCACTTCATGCCCATGGCAGTGCCATTGGGCAAATTGGGCTGGACGGTGACTGTGTAACGCGAGCAGTGCTTTCGAGAAGAGAACATTCCATCCATTCCATTACATCTATTTCGATTCGCATTTTGTCGGTAACGCCCCTCTTGTTTGCCTGTCCCTTTTTGTTCACACCCCTCAAACCATGCCGATGCCATGCGCTTTCATGTAAGCGCTTTGTTATTCTCGACTTTTCAAGGATTCAACGTACCAAAAGCAAGTTGGAGAGGACTGAACCCAAGACTGATGCCTGCACAACATCAATTTTTCCTTCCTTGAGGGCGATGATACACAGGATCAGCTCCACTGCGTTTCCGAATGAGGCATTCAACAACGCTCCAAGATTCTATGTGGGTCAAGAACAAGACAGGTCGTTACAATCTGGGCTAGATCCCGCTTATTTGGTCGATCTTTTCTTTCAAAGCATACCTCTCCCAGTCTCATTGCGAGCTCTTCTGTTGCATAGCCAAGCACTAAATAGTCGTTAAGAAAGTTAAGTGAGTGTCCGTGTCCGATTATAAACTGTCGCACTTGCGCCCAAGCTCTGATATCTGAGCTGCACTTTACACTTGGCAAGGGGAATGATGGCGATGAAGTTGAGGACAAAGGTGGCGACCTCTGGCCAGTGAAGCTTGTCAGAAAGGATTCCCAGAGGAATAAAGATGAGAAGGATGTTGATCTTTGTGGCAAAGAGGATGGTCTTGAGGCACTCGAAGAGCGACAGGCTCGGTTTGTGGCTTTCTGGGCCAGCTCCTAAGATGATTCCGTTGTCGTTGGGAAGAGTTCCGTGAAGAGAGCGTACGCTCCGGATGGTTACTTTCCGTCCAGGTGTGTTTGACAGAGGCTCGTCGTTGATCGAGTGAGGACGAGACATGATGGAGGGTTGTATGTACAGGAAGATGTATTTGAGTGGAGGAAAGAAAAGTGTGGGTGCGAAACGAAGAAACAGGTGGCGGCCAAAAAAAAAAGTTTCGTCGTTCAAATGCACGTGACCAGTTTCATTTTGACAATGGCAAAGGGAAGGTTCAACGCTGATGCAGACAACACAATCAATTCTCCCATGCCAACCTGGAACAGCGCACACACCATCAACAAGGAAGGCCAGTACTGCTATTGTGGAGAGGACAGGAGACTCGACCAACTGGCGCTACAGTGCAAGAGTACGTCAATATAATTCATCCTGGCTAGACGAGTGCATCTCGATCAAACAGCACCACGTTAACATTCTTAATTTCGACCCACAGGCTGCCAGAACTGGTTCCATGCATCTTGCATCGAGGTTCCTCTCGGGCCAGTGGTCCCATTTATCACAAACTACAAGTTTCTTTGCAAGATATGTGTTGTCAAACCAACAGGAAAGAGTCAGCAAACTCAGGAGCCAAAGGAACCAGGATCGGTCCCCGAGTTTTACGAACGAGTGACAGCAGGATGGAAAGAAATCTGTGCAACCACGATAGCCAACTTGATTGTGTTCGAGTATCTCAAAGAAGCTAGAAACTACAAGGGCTCATCTGACGACATGGAGCGCGACAGTAAAGAACCAAACGAGGACAATGTGTGGTCCGTGAATGCCGATCTGATCGACTGGGACGAGTACCGCTACTACTTCAACAAGAAGGACCACATCTTGCCATATGTCGACCGGCATTGGAAGGCGCTCTGTACAGACAGGAGTAGGACTCCTACCTGGTGAGCTTCCGTCATTTTGCTAGTTTCTATGTTTTGAATGCCGTCAAACTTGCTAACATTCATGACTTCAACAATTCGATGTAGGTGGGCCACTTTGGGAAGCTGTCTTTATATCTCCAAGGACGTATTCGCAGCGACAGATGAGCAGGCACGTTCAGCGTCCTCGGATTTTTGTCTGGTGAAATCCAATTTATGGAACATGAAGCCGGGCCATATCACCGTAAGTGGGCACTCTTTCCTGAGGTTCGAAAGTTGAACTCAGTGATCTCGGCTGAAATTCATTCTCATTTGTAGAGCCATCAGTCTTCTAGTTCAAAATCACAGTCGTCGAAGGGACCTCGGGAAGGCAAACGCAAGGCCAACAGTACCAGTGGAGGCGCCGAGGAATCAGGACCGAAGCGGACCAACACCAAATCGGAGAAAACATCCAGATCAAAAGGCGCAAATGCAAGTACCAACCGACAACCGACATCTCAGGCGGTTACTTTACCCACGACATATATACCCTTGCCCAACACTGTTGTCACAAATAATACTGGAAACACGCTTGTACCCTTCAGCACATCGAATGAACACCCATACAATCGCCATCGGTTTAAATACGTCACCTGCGAATCCGATCCACTTCTACAGTACATGTTATACCGACAGAGTGCCAACCCTACCTTGTCTGGTGTCCGCCTGAGCAGAGAAGATATGAGTCCCTACATGCTGATTGATGACGAGTGCAAAACGATTACGACCGAGAAGGGTTTTCGGACAGTTCGTGCCAATTGTGGCGTTCGAGAGGGTCGCTGGTTCTATGAAGTCACGATCGACAAGGGCGGTGAGGTTCGATACGAAGGCCGGGATGGAGCACACGTACGTCTTGGTTGGGCTCGTCGTGAAGGTAATAACCATTTAACTGTGATTGGGGTTCGCATTCCTGCCTCATTTGTTTTAATCGAGCCACTCACATCAACTCAACTCTACTGTAAATCAGCAACCCTCCAAGCTCCTGTAGGCTTTGACGCATACAGTTATGGAATCCGGGACACAACGGGCGAAAAAGTGCACATGTCAAAAGTTGGTCCATTTGGCGAGCCATTCAAATCAGGAGATGTGATCGGCCTATATATATCATTGCCACCAGATGGCAACGAACAATCTTTTTTCAAGCATAGGCGACTGCGACGATCATTCATGTTCAAAGGGCAACTTTACTTTGAATCGGTGGATTACTCGCCAACAAAGCGATATATCGAGATGGCTGAGTACGAGGCAACCCCGATCAAGACCAATCTCGACAAACCTGTCCTTCCGCCCGTCATCCCTGACTCCAAGATCATTGTGTACAAGAACGGTGTCTGTCAAGGAGTGATGTGGCAGGACCTTCACGCACTTCTACCGATCGAGCAAAACGAGAAGGAAAAAGAGCAGCTACGGTTCGACGACGGGACTTTGGGATACTACCCAGCAATCTCGGTATACAGGAACGGAACCGCCACAGCCAATTTCGGACCCGACTTCAAGTTTCCCCCAGGAAAGGATCCAGAGGCCGAGGCTGAGCGCAAAAAGTCAACAGCCACGACCAATATCTGGAGGCCCATGTCGGACCGCTGGGAAGAAACCCTGATTGAGGAATGCTTGATCGATCTTGTGGACGAGGTCGAACTGTGGGTCTCTGAACAGGGGATCCTCGAACGGTCGCAACAAAATACTGCATCCAAAGGAGATTCGGCTAGGGTCGCTTCAAGCGGACCGCATATTGAGCAGTCCTCTGCTGACAGGCAGGAACTGATGGACGAATACGAGGATAGTGAGATGAGCAGTGGTCGGCGGAATCAAGCACACTCTCGGGATCGCAACAGTGACGAGGAGGACGGCGATGTCGACATGGATTCGGGCGTCGATCAAGGATTTCGACGAGGCTACGGCAACGAGGAGGAGGAAGAAGAAGACTTTGACCGAGATACCCCCCTTGGCGATTATCGCGAGGAATCGCGCGACATTGACCTGGATGGAGATACCGATCTAGACATGCGGCACAGAGGGGATGACGACCGCTCTGACTACAATAACGAGGATCGTTATGATGACGACGAGGATGGCGATAATAGTGCAGCCTAATATCTACACCTAGCACACAGTCGTTGCGCTAGTCGTCATCATAAGATAAACAAGTCTAAATACTTTACACACGTCATTGGTGTGGGCTTAAAAGTGTATCATGATGACGACATGCAAATATTGGTCGAAATTTTTGAGTATAAAAGAGTCCATCAAAGACCACTTTTCCCACCTCATCAATAACCTCAAACACTATATCAAAATGACCAATCCAGCAACTACGTACCCCACCACCAACACAGCCGCAGATCACACAAAGCCGTCCAAGTTGGAGGCCATCAAGGACAAGGCGGCCACTTTGGTCGACAAGGTCACTGGCAAGTCCCACCACACCACAACTGCCACTACTATCGACCCAGTCACTGGCCAGCACCTGCGCCAGCATCATGGCGATCCTGTCGACTATCTTAATGTCAAGGACCCTCTTCAACACAACCAAGATCCCACTCACGACCGCCACAACCAACCTCCTCACGACGAGAACCCCCTCCATCAGCACAAGGACCGTCACGGCAACTCTATGCACACCGGAGCAGCTGTCGGAGACGCCGCCGTTCCTCACCAACCGACTGTGAAAGATACCGCCTACCAGCAGCACATTGGCACCTATACGACTGACGTGCCGGTCACTGAAACAACTGGAGCTCCTGTTGCCAGTTCACATGCCCAGCCTCATATCCATCATGCCGCTCCTGCCGGCCCAACAGGCACCAGCCACATTCCCACTTACACTCAGAATATTGCCCCACCAGCTGCTGGGGTTGTTCCAACAGCCTACGTGACTGAGCAGGTCCCTGGCCATCATCACGAGCACGACAAGAATAAGCATAACCCACCCCATGGCCGCGACGACCGCCAGTACGGAAATGTGATCCCACCTACTGAGATGAACACAACTCAGCACGCCATGCCACCGACTCATATTCCTGCTCAAACTGTTCATCAGGGGGCACCTATGGCGGCCACGGCTACCACTGTCGACCCCAGCCACGTGGCTACCGCGATGCCTGGTCAATACCAGTCCACATCTGGAGTGCCGCCAGAGGCCGTTACCTCCAACGTGGATGGCACTCGTCGCCCTGCCGCTTAACTGAGTAGCTTTGTAGGAGTATGAATAAACGATCTCGTAAGCACCTCAACTTGTAGCCTTTGCACAATGTTGCACGGTCTTGCACTGAAAAAAAGGGAGAGAAGAAATGTGGGGTATTATTCCTCAATCGTTGGTTCTGTATTCGTCCGGAAGTCCAACAAGGATTATTTGTATAAAACGGACCAATCGCTTTCCGCTTTCTCAAGCGTCAACACAGTAATATACTCCGAAGGACAATGCTGTCGGGTTCAAAATCTCGGCCACTTCATCAAGCAAGGACGCCGTCAAAGAGTCGGAAGCCGACCATTCTTGCCGTCATTGTGGCGGCTGTGTCAGTCTCTGTTGCCCACACTCAGGATCTGCCGGCGGACACGAGTTTCAAATTGCGAGTGCTGTCGACAAACGACGTGCACTCTCGGTACGCTAGCGCTAACACCTTGGGGACTTCTTGCACTCAGGCGGATATTCCCTCGAACTGCTTTGGAGGCTCTGCACGACACAAGACAGTGATCGATCGTCTGCGTGAAGAAGTTACCAATTCTTTGCTCCTTCATGCTGGAGATGAGGTAACCACTAGCTGATCTGCATCTTTCGACTGCAAGGAAATCGGATGTAGGCTGTTCGTACTCACCTGTCATGAGTAGTTCCAAGTACATCCCATCTTTCTTCTTGGTGTCTAGAATGAGCCCGGCTTTGACACAACTACAATCAATCGCGATCTAGGGTACTCTGTTTTACAACTATTTCAAAGGAAATGCGACAGCGGGAGTGTTGAATGCCCTTGGGTACGGCGTCACGACCATCGGTAACCATGAGGTTGACGATGGCCCTGAGCTCCTGAAAAAGTACTTCTCGCAGCTCAAGATGCCCGTGTGCCTATATTGACTACTCCAAGAACCCAGAGTTGGAGCTCTTCATTGGTTACATTACGCCTGTAAGAATCAATGGAATTCAAAGGAAGGGGGGGGGGGGGTTTGTACATATCTAACTCTTGCAATTTTGCTTTTGCATTGTTGATCAGACAACTGGAGATATTTCCAACTCTGGCCCAACCTTCTCTTTCCTGGACCCAATCCCAATAGTCCAAAAGTAATCGACGAGCTCGAAGCCAAGGGAGTCAAACGTATCATTGCCCTAGGCCACAATGACTGTGGTCCCGACATGGAGCACGCGGCAAAGACCTGCGGCCTAGACTTGATTGTTGGTGGCCACAGTCACTCGTACCTCGGAGACCCACAGAACCCACTCTATCAGGGTTCCTTCCCGACCATCATCAAAAACCTGAATAGAGAGAACACTCTGATTGTCCAGTTAATGGTTCTTCTCCTCTTCCTAAAAAAATCCTCGAAGTAGCCTAGATCTTTTAAACATTTGTGTATGCGTATTGCTGGGGCAAATACTTAGGAAGCCTGGACGTTGTTTTTGATGCAGCTGGGAAGGTCACAAGCTGGGAAGGAGGACCTGTTTTGGTCAAATATGCACTCGCCGAAAACCCTGCTTTCGCAGTCACCGTCAAGGGTTGGCAGAGTGAGTTGAGTCATGAAGCCAGGAAGTTTTGGGTGTCGCGGCAGACGACTTTGAAGTAAAGCGCTGCCACCAGGAGGAATGCTACCTGGGCGACTTTATCACCGATGCCATGCTTGACACTGTGCGCGCTACTCTGATCAAGCAAGACAACATCGAGAATCCCGACAAACCCTGACCCGAATTTGCGAGGATGAACGGCGGAGACAACCTCTTGATTCGGAACGACGAGCATCCACGGATCAACCACGGTATGCTGGAGCGCGGCCTGATGGACTACATCAGGGCCGTTGCATGCATTAGTCCATATGTCGATGGCCGCATCCAAGATCTAGCTCCAAGCAAAGGCACCGGAAGAAGTACCAGTCTCGAGGGACAATGGGCGTCACGACTCCATCGCCTGGCCAGTGGGCGCACCTCATTACCTCAGAATGCAATATCCTGGAGGTATAGAGGAGATGTTGGCCGATTACGCCGTCTCCGTGGCGAAGAGCTCTAATCAAAGATACTACACTAAAAAAAAAGGTTTGTTCATTTAAGTACTTGACCCTTAACGATCGAAAAGATTAAAGAATAATAACTTGCGCCCAACTGCCCAATGCTCCTTGTCCTCTTCCATTCAACATTCGCCATCCAACACTTTCGCTGACACCATGACTGAACTTTCTGTCCTCACCCTCAACTGCTGGTAAATGCAACAAAGAATTCCTCATTTTCTTCTTCCAACCAAAGCTAAAGCAACCCCCTTCTCCTGGTACAAACCGACCTGACACGACGAGGACAGATTTGCTTGAGCAATGTGCTTGAAGAGGACAATGGAGTGAAAGGCAGTGGACCACCAAGACAGAAAGAGAAAACTCACATGCAGAAGAAAATTGATGATGGAGCGATGGGTTAGGATGGAAATGATAAAAGTGCCTCCGACATGCATGTTAAAAATATTAGTCAGTCCAAATACCCCTGTCAACCATTTGAAAGACAAAGCTCAACTAAGAGCTATGGAGCAATGAACTGATCGTTTTCCACTTTGGCGACTCTATTGTACACAATGACAGGGGCCTGAAATTTGTCTCCAAGGAGCGCGAGGACCGTTTGACAGCCATTGGCCGGTACCTGGCCGACACTAGCCGAGGTTACGACATCGTAGGCCTCCAGGAGGTCTGGGTCTACGACGACTTTCTCAGGATTAGAGACTTGGTTCGTGACACCCTTCCCTACGCTAAGCACTGGTATAGCGGTGCCTTGGGATCAGGCCTTGTTATTCTATCCAAGTATCCTATCGTAGGCTCCACGATGCGCCGGTTCGCCCTCAACGGTGATCCCATGAAGATATTCCACGGCGACTGGTATGTTGGCAAGTGCGTCGTCAGTGCCATCATTGCCCACCCCACCTGTGGTGAGATTGAAGTGTTCAACACTCATGTAAGTCCTTGCTTTCTTTCTTGAGCGATCTTGAACTGCAATTTTCCCGCAATATCTCTAATCTGTGAAACCACCTCCACACTAGCTACATGCTGGTTACGATCCAGTCGGGACGGTGGACCGCTACTTGGGCTGCCGTGTAGGAGAGGCCTGGGAAATGTCTTCTCTTGTCACGGCCGCTGCCTCTCAGGGACGTCATGTCATATCGGTATTTCTCTTGCCCTACTCCTTTTTTTCTCAATCTGTTGTGCTTGTGGAACCACGATGCCATTTTTTTTGTTAGCATGTTCTCACTCCTCGATCTCTCCCTTCTCTGTGTATGTAGCTGGGTGATTATAATAGTGCACCAAACAGCTTGGTTGTGGGCTTGTTGACAAAGCGAGGAGGTCTGACCGACAGCTGGGCCAAAGTGCACCCTGCACCCACCAATCCTGTCCCCTCTGGGCTGACCCCTGACGAGGGTGTAGCGATCATGGGCGTCACATGCGACACGCCCCTGAACACATGGACAAAGCATACCTGGATCAATCATCACACCAACGACGCCATCGGCGAGCGTCTCGACTACATCTTTTTTAGAGAAACCCCCGAGTTCAGCTGTACCCATGTCGATGTGGCTGTTAGGGATCAAATCTCCGGCATTGGAGCCGCCAACTCTGGCAGCAAGAACTACAGTGACCACTTTGGTGTCCACGCCAAGTTCATTATCAAGCCCGCTGTGTACCACTTTGAAAACAGAGCCGGCGCCATGTTGTCAGATCCTTTCAGCAGTTCACCAGCTGCGCCAACTACCAAGAGCAGTGCTCCGGACGACATGTCGGTTGAAACATTGGAGGAGATTCTCCTTCTCCTGCAGCAGTACAGCGCCATGACCCTGCGGGGACCAAAGCTGGAGCTCAAAGTCATCGTGCCATTGTGTATCGTTGCACAAATTGCATTGATCATCGGCAATTTCTTTGTGGAGACACGCTGGGTTGCCGGCATCTTGACCGTGTTGGTCGGCGCTCTTGGTGCCGGTTGGATGTCCCATTTCCTGTACGCATTCCTTTACGGTAGAGAAACTGAGGGCACCTACAAGAACTTGATTGACGAGGTACAGGAGTCTCTTGACAGGCGCACTGGACAAAAGTCCACCGGTTCAAGGACCAGCAGCCATTACCAAGCGACAGGTGCCCGCAATAGTCTTTTGCAATGAGAACCATCTGCCTTTTCCTTGCAACCACTTGGTGAAGGCGCAATACGACTCTCTTGATCATACTCTTATTACCACCATATTATGCGAGGAAATAAATATTCATCATGACACGTTATTGCCAGGCATGCAAAGTTTAAAAGAAAGGCAAAGAAAGGTTTTTTTGGACATTTGTCTTCCTTCTTTCCTTTTCCATCACACCTCTCGCGTCAATCCTCCCAATCACTGTAAGCAACATTCACCCTTCTTTAATAATGTTGTCGAATCACACAATGCTGCTAGCGGAACCCTGCATTGTTACTCACACTGCCATTTTATTCTTTTGGTGTGATTTATTAGACCCTTACTCAAAAGGCACTCAATTCAATGGATAAAATCCCCGAGCACCGTACCCAGAACTTCAAGGCCAAGAGCGCCTTCAAGCCCGAGGAGTTGAGACGCAACCGTAACGAGCAGAACGTTGAGCTTCGCAAGCAGAAGCGCGAGGAGAACTTGTCCAAGCGCCGCAATCTCGCCATTGCCGCTGATTCCGATGATTCTGAGGATGAGGGCGTCACCGCTGCCAACCACCAGGTAAGGATACAAGGAGAAAGTGGACAGGATATTACAGTGTGCAGAGCTCGCGAGGAAGAGAGAAAAAACAAGGCCGACATATTTGCACCATCATATATTCTACTGCACTATTTCTCTTGAACACAGAAAAGCAGATTGATGCAGAACGAAGCAGCTGATACATGGCGGGAGGCTGAATAGAAATGTGTGGGCCACGCTGCTAATTTCGTTTCACATATATTCTTGTCATTTGTAGTTCCACGAGCAGCTCCCAGCAATGATCCAGGGAGTGATGTCGGACGATGTTGAGGCGCAGCTCGATGCCACCACCCGCTTTCGTAAGCTTCTTTCCAAGGAGCGTAACCCTCCCATTGACGAGGTTATCCACTGTGGTGTTGTCCCCAAGTTTGTTGAGTTCTTGCGCTCGCCCCACGCTGTTGTGCAGGTAATATTATGTCCATGTGGCAAGTGGAGTTTTATTTTCGCAAAACTAATATCCAAGGAGATATGTTTGTGTCTAACCACCCCTTTTTTGTTTTACTCCCATTGTCATGCCACCCTACAACTCGAATTAGTTTGAGGCTGCCTGGGCTTTGACCAACATTGCTTCTGGGTCCTCGGTCCAAACCCAGTACGTCATTGAAGCTGGCGCCGTCCCTCTCTTTGTCGAGTTGTTGAGCAGCCCTGTCGCAGATGTTCAGGAGCAAGTATGTATATTGCTTTTTCATGCGCATTGGGAACATGGCTTCTTAAATGCACTTATTCTGACCACTTTCATCTTGATAGGCTGTTTGGGCTCTTGGAAACATTGCTGGAGACAGTCCTCGCTGTCGTGATATAGTCCTCCGTGAGAACGCTTTGATGCCCCTGCTTGCTCTTCTTCACGAGAACAACAAGTTTTCAATGCTCAGGAACGCCACCTGGACTCTTTCCAACTTTTGCCGTGGCAAGAACCCTCCTCCTCAGTGGGAGTTGATCAACCCGGCTTTGGGCGTGCTTGCTAAGCTGATTCACTCAAACGATGACGAAGTCTTGATTGACGCCTGCTGGGCCATGTCATACCTTTCGGATGGAACCAACGAGAAGATCCAGGCTGTTATCGAGGCTGGTGTCTGCCGCCGCCTTGTCGAGCTCCTGATGCACAACATGGCCTCTGTCCAGACCCCTGCTCTGCGCTCTGTCGGTAACATTGTCACTGGAGACGATGTCCAGACCCAGGTCATTGTTAACTGCGGAGCTCTTCATGCTTTGCTCTCCCTTCTTTCCAGCCCCAAGGATAACATCCGCAAGGAAGCCTGCTGGACCATTTCCAACATCACTGCCGGTACCTGCGTCCAGATCCAGAGCGTCATCGATGCCAACATCATCCCTCCTCTGATCAACATCCTCCAGAACGCTGACTTCAAAACCAAAAAGGAGGCCTGCTGGGCCATTTCTAATGCCACCTCAGGAGGACTGAACAAGCCCGAGCAGATCAAGTACCTCGTCAGCCAAGGATGCATCAAGCCCCTATGCGACATTCTCATCTGCATGGACAACAAGATTATCCAGGTCGCCTTGGACGGTCTGGAGAATATCTTGAAGGTCGGCGAGATGGACAAGGAGCTTACTGGAGGAATCAACCAATTCAGCATTTACATCGAGGAGTGCGGTGGTATGGAGAAGATCCACAACCTGCAGGCTCACGACAACACCGACATTTACAAGAAGGCCTACACCATTATCGACAAGTACTTTGCTGAGGAGGAGGATGAGGACACTGGCTTGGCACCTCAGGTCGACTCCCAGACTGGCACCTTTGCCTTCAATGCCTCGGGCGCACCTCAAGGCGGATTCCACTTTGACCCCAACAGCATGCAATAAGCATCTCTTTTCTATGTTCTTTCGTTTGTCCGTTTTCTTTCTTAATCTGCCTTTCTTTTTTTCTGTTTTCCTCTTTTACCTTTGTCCATTTTCAATGATCCCTTGTCACTTTATTCCCAGAAACACTTTGTTCTTTTATTTCTTTCACCACACACTTGTTCTTTTATTCTGCCTCATTTTTGACTTGCTTTTTCTTCGAATAAAACTTGCGGCACGTGTGGCTCACGCCGCCCTGTCGCCCTTTTTTTACAGAAATAGTCTCGAGCATGCAACATTCTTATATTCTTTCTCATCATCAACAGAACACAAACACCATCATGGTAACAACATACTCCTCGCTATTTAGACTCATTCCAGAAAATGAACTAAAATTTGCCCAACTCAAGACTGAGCGTACTGAACAAGATGTTTATGCTTCCTTTTTTCCTCTGTGGATGGAATGGCATTCATAGTCTGAAGTAGAAGAGACCATTCGACGCCTGTCCTCCAAGAAGAACGTGCAGGGAGTTGTTGTTGTGAACCAGCTGGGATTGATGATCAGATCAACATTGGACGCCACTCTCGGCAAGCAGTACGCGACTCTTATGTCAGACCTTGTCAGGATGGCTAGAGACTCCGTTACCCAGCTGGATGCCCAGGTATCGAACGCAAACAACACTGGAAAACTGAAGCGAAGGCAATCTTTCGAATGAGTTGTCATTAACTGAGCGAGGGTCATTGGCTGTGTTTCTTGCTGGGTCATAGAACGAGCTTACCTTCCTAAGGATAAGGACCAAGAAGCATGAGATCATGATTTGCCCAGGTAGCACATAGTCGTCTGAAGTGAGAGTCAACTCTAGAAATGTTTCCAGCTGTATTCAACCACTGCTTTCTTTTTTCTTTTTGCTTTCGATGTGCTACTAGAGCGCGAGTATCTGATGATCGTGGTCCAGATCCCTGAGAGTTCCTAAGACCGAGTTGCCTCACGTAATAAAAATCGCCAATTACGCGTGTCTTGTCAATTAGAGGTGGGAGTGGTGGCTCAAAATCTCAAATTGAAATTGGGTCTCACTCGCCGATTCTGTGTGTTTGGTTTGCCGTTGGAGACTTTTTCATGTTTGTGTTTGGTCGTCGGTCGTCACTGTTCGCCACTCTTATCCTCGTCACCTTTTGCTCACACCATTCCTTCCACATTTCGACCCCATTCCGAACCTACGCGCCATCTCATTCGTTCAATATCTTGTAACCCACTTTACTGTTGCTTGCAGTGCTCTGTGTGACACGAACAGAAAGAGAGAAAGAAAAAAAGAAGAGAAAAATACACTCTCCAGCTTGTACGTTCTTGTTTCTGCTCGCTACACCCTCGTTGCTCGCTTTATTGGGTCTAACGGACGCTTGAAGCTAAACGACACCGTAGACACCTACAACTCGATACAGTCATGGATTCACATTCAACAGATCCAACTGGGGTCTCCGATCCTGCACAGCAACAATACCCTTCTGAGCAACCACAACAGCTGGACGGCCAAGAGTTACTTCGACTTCAAATGGAGCAACAGCAACAGCAGTTCCAGATGGATGACCTACAACAGGTCTATTCGGATCAACAACAACAACAGCCACTACAACCAACGGATGAGATACAAGCACAAGAGCAGCCACCACCGACGATGCAGGAATATTTCCAGGATCAAATTTACAGCCCGCAACAACCAACAGACATGCAGACACAGCAACAGCACTTTTCTCAACTGCAACAATATCTGGAACAACAACAACTAGAGCAACAACAAAAGCTGGAGCAACTATCGATGGAACAAAACGAGCCTCGAGAACAGGTGTCACAAGCTCCTACCCTCCAAGACCAAGCTCCGGTGCCCATGCCAGTGTCCCTTCTTCCTCCCTCTACCCAAGGGATACTTCAATCTCCCGCACAGCAGCGGCTTCAAACACCCGTGGCTGCACAGCAAATACTTCCTCAACAAACATATGTCAATCAACCCTCACCAACCCCTGGTTCCTCGTTACCTTCATCGTCTCCACAACTCTCTAGAAAAGCAGGAGTCAACGGCCTCATGGAACGAATGGCCTCAACAGGGTCTATTAAACGGCCCAGCAGCATCCACAGTAACTCGAGCTTTGGACCAATGTCGCCTATGGGAAGTACAACGTCACTTTCTTCCACTCTGCCGGATGACACATTTTCAAACAACCCAGAGGACTATGACATCCGACAGCCCATCGGTATGCTCCAGGTGTTGCATCACTTTTGTGAAAGAAAAAATTGTGTTGTTAGAAAGTACTAACATGCTAATATGCTAATATTATTCGATTTTTATAATCACGACTAGGGTATGGCTCGTCAGCAGTGGTGTACAACGCCTACTACAAGCCTTTGAATAAGAGGGTGGCCATCAAGGTCATTGATCTCGACATGTTTGAGCGCAACCAAATTGATGAACTTCGCCGAGAGACCCAAGTGATGGCCTTATGCAAACACCCCAATGTACTCCGAGTCAACGGAGCATTCGTCACCGATAGCAAGTTGTACATTGTCACCCCATATCTCTCTGCAGGTAAAATTGATACTAACCGAATGCAAAGACAGAGAGAAGCAATTCAGTTTCAACTCACCGATCCGTGATGATTTATTGTGCCTTGCAGGGTCATGTCTTGACATCATGAAGGCGGCCTATCCTAATGGGTTCGACGAAATTTCCATCGCCACCATCTTGAAGCAAGCTTTGCAGGGACTCGATTACCTTCACAAAAACGGGCATATCCACAGGCAAGTTTCGACTGTGTTGTGGCACATAGAATGAGGCTGTGAACTTTGGTGCAGATATGCTTAATGCAATGTAATGCATGACGGATGGTGGCGGATGGTGGCGGATGTCCAAATTTCACCCGGAATTGGAATATGGCGGTGAAAAACGCCCCAAAAAAAAAAAAAAAAAAAAAAAAAAGGTCCGTCGTCGGAGCATGCTGCCATCATTCGATCTGCATTCTGCTGTGCTCCATCCGATTACGGACACTTTCGATGCCTGTGGTGCACTGGGCACGCACACTACTTTCATCTAATTACTGCTGATATGTTCTCCTGTGTTTAATATCTCGATATGACCTGTCTCCTAACGACCATATTTGTTCTCGTTTTCTTATTTGAATTCGATTTTACTCTAGAGATGTGAAGGCTGGCAATCTATTGGTAGATAGCGATGGCTCGGTTCTGCTGGCCGATTTTGGCGTTTCCTCGTCACTCATGGAAAATGGCGACAGACGCGGTATGCGAAAGACTTTTGTCGGCACCCCTTGCTGGATGGCGCCCGAGGTGATGGAGCAGGCTGGATACAACTATAAGGCAGATATCTGGAGTTTCGGCATCACAGCCATTGAGCTGGCGACAGGACATGCGCCTTTTGCAAAGTACCCACCTATCAAGGTCTTGATGCTCACCCTCTCCAACGATCCACCGACACTGGACCGCGAGACAACCAAACACCGCTACTCCAAGATGTTTAAGGAGATGATTGATATTTGTCTTCAAAAGGACCCATTAAGAAGGTAAGCCGTGTTGCTGGGTGCAAGCCGTGCCATAAGCATTTTTTGAGGTTGCTCGATGCTGTCTGACTTTTGCTTCTCTCATTTCCAGACCAACTGCAGAGAAATTATTGAGTCACTCCTTTTTCAAGCAAGCGAAGAAGAAGTCATACCTGGTTTCAGGATTGCTACACAGCCTTCCTCCTTTGGAGCAGAGGCCGCCTAAACGTAAGCTTCAGTATTCCTTTCGACATGCAGTAAATCACTATTGAAGATACGAAGCTGACCACATTATTCGTACCAAACCTATTAGAACCCGCGCCAAAGCTGGAGATTCCTGAAAAAGGAGTTTCATGGGACTTTGATGGTGATGATGCGGAGCCAACACAGGACCTTGAGGGCGAGGAAATCCGTCGACCTCGGACAGTGACTTTTGGACCTGCTAGTGGCTCTGCTCCCACAGCTTCAGTGGAATCAACAGTTGCACCGTCGACACCTGCACCTGCGCCTGCACCAGTGCCAGCGCCAGTGCAAGCTGCCATGCCAATTCTTTCAGTAGATACTTCTCGAACAGGCACTCCAACCACCATCCCAGCAGGCGACAAGCCCATCAAAAAATCCCGCTTTGTCGTCGAGGACTCATCTGCGAGCAACACAGCTTCATCGTCGCCTATAGTGTCCAATTTGACAGAGAAGATGGCCTCAGCACCAAGGATCGTAACTGATTTCGCATCCAGAAATCCAACAGGACAGCCTCTGCAGGGATTAGGTGTCTCACCATCAATATCCGGCAATGGGTTGCCAGAGGTGAAGAAAGGCAGATTCAGTGTCAAGGACACTTCAGCTGGGTCTTTGTCACCGGGTCCAGTCAGTATCAAAACGATGCCAAACGAGTTCGTATCGCCTTCACGAAGTGTCGTGTCCTCTCCGATCGATGGGCTGGAGGGAGTTCGCATTGGTGGTTCGCTTGAACCAGTCACGCCAGGTATGGATCACAGCAATATGAATGGAAGCACTCTCTAGTGTACTGGCGAGACTATCTACTCCGCTGTCTAGAAATAAATGAAAGTAAGTACCTTTTGGACTCATCTTTATTTTCTTCTATTATGATTACATCCAAATAGTCGAAAGAAGATCCCGATTTGAGGTGCATCATACCAGCTCATCAACACCAGGAACACCCACAGGAACGAGTTCACCAGCATTATCAGCAATGCGCAGCACACCCCTGTCGAGAGAGTCGTCGCAGTCCAGAGCCACAGGCGATTCAGCCGTCTCTCGCGACAACTCAGCGACGCGTGTTTCCAGGTTCAGTATTGAGTCCACACATACCATACCTCATCCAGAGAGCAATTCGACTGTGCACAGTAGTACAGGTTCATCAGGCGCATCCACTTCTGCAAACGGACATCCAGGTGTACCGGGAAAGAAGAGTCGATTCCAGGTCTCTAGTGTTGACAGCCGTTCTGTTGGAGACCATGGCCCAGGTAATGTAAACTCTTCCCTTGTGCGCACGTGCTGGAAGCAAGAGTGACGTGAACTACAAGTGTTGTGTTTGTTCTAAGACCTCCCCCCCTTTTTATCCATTCAGGCGAAGGTCCAAATTCTTCCAATTCAACACCCACCACTTCTCCCACTGCGTCCCTGATGCGGGGTCAACATCCAGCGATTTTAGAGACATTGAGTGCCCATTCAACGGTGCACAGTCGCTTGGAAACTCTAGTTCGACAAAACGAACAGCAGCGGATCATATTGGGTGAGCTATTTGCCGGATTTGGGGCTGGTCCATCGTTGCCATTGTCGAATGCAAGCTCAACCTCACCTTCCACTGGCATGTCTTCAGGGAGGACGCCTTCCGATTTCGGAATGTCTCTATCAAGCGGTGGGTCGATACATCGGCATGAGCAAGGAGTCGGGCAAACGTCGCTGGAGAGACAGCTCCAGGTAACGGCGCGAGAGAACGAGAGTCTGCGAAGAGAGAATGATGCACTGAAGCGGGAAATTGACCGCCTTCGCCGAGTCGCGGCAGTATCTGCCGTTGGATCCGGATCTGGGTTTGGAGCCCAAGGATGATCCAAGGTTGTGTTCGAAATTAAAAAAATAAAATATCGCGATGGCTGAGCCGTTGCACAGTTGGACGATTGGTTCGCAGAAATAGTCACAGTCTTTATTCGCTTCAATTCTTTTTTCTTTTTATTCTTTTTTTTACATCACCACTACACACACTACTCAGTTTTACATTTTTACCACCACAATCAAGTCAAAATGGGAGGAGGAGATCTCGTAAGTATTTTCAGTCATCGATATAGCTAGACTTCTCCAATGCCAAGCATTTCCAACTACTAACCATAATTGAATCACATAATTTAGAACTTGAAAAAATCCTGGCATCCAGGTACATTTCGCAACCAGGAAAAGGTCTGGAAGGAGGAGCGCAAGGCCGCCGATGAAGACAAAAAGCTGCAGCAGCTGCGCAAGGAGCTGGAGGAAGAGCGCCAGATCCAGGAGTTGCAGCGGATCCAGGAAGCCGCCGGTGGCAAGAAGCGAAGCGACCGTCTCGACTGGATGTACCAAGCTGCACCCTCGGGCGGTGCCAGAGACGAGAAGGATCTGGAAGACTACCTGCTGGGTAAAAAGAAAGTGGACGACATTTTGAACAAGAGGGACGCCAGCATGCAGGCCCTCAGCAGAGACTCGGACTCGTTCATGAACGCACCCTCGAAAGTCAACTCGCTCAAGGATCTTCAGTCCAAGATCAGAGAGGATCCCTTGTTGGCGATCAAGCGCAGAGAACAGGCTAGCTTGGAGGCAGTCATGAAGAATCCGATCAAGCTGCGCCAGCTGAGAGAGAGTAAAGAAGTGAAAGACGGCAAGGACAAGAAGAAAAAGTCCAAGAAGAGCAAGGATGAGAAGGCCGACAGGGAAGAGAGACGCCGTGAAAAGTCAGAGAAGCGCCATCATCACCACCACAGGAGCAGCAGCAAAGAGGATAGTCGTAGGAAATCATCCGGAGAGCGCAGTCATGACAGTGACTCCGAGGACGGCCGTGAGGATCGTCATAGCAGAGACCGAAATGACCGGGATGGCAGAGATGACCGTCACAGCAAGGAGGATCGCCACAGCAAGGAGGATCGCCACAGCAAGGAGGATCGCTTGAGCAGGGATGACCGGTCTAGAGACAACCTGTCAGGTCGAGATGATAGAAATTACCGAGACGACAAAAATGGTCGAGATGATAGGAATGGCCGAGACAGCCTGTCTTCTCGGAACGAGCGCTACTCAAGAGATGACCGTTATTCTCGAGATGAGCGCTATAGCAGAGGGGACCGCTACCACAGGGAGGATCACTACGACAGAGAGAGCAGAGATAACAGAGACAGAGACAACAGGCGTAATGGTCGCGGTGACCATCCTATGCGAGATGCCCGTTCCGAAAGAGATGATCGTACCAACCAACCATCCAGTCAACCACGCAAGCGGTCCCGTTCGCCTGTTGATCGAGAAGCCGAGCGGGCCAGGAAGCTCCGGGCGATGGTGGACGATGCTGCAGCCGAAGATGAAACCAGGAAGGCGAGGTTGGCGGAAATCAGAGCTGTCGAGTCCAAGCAGGATGCGGAAGACGAGGCCAAACGACTTGCGGCGTCCAAAGGTGGTCAGGCATCATTCCTTAAGTCAGCCCAAAAAACAGCGTACGGCGGCGATCTCTCACTAGCAGACCGTGTTCAGCGAGGCCGTGCCACGCTGCGAGCAGATTAGTATTTTCGCTTAATAAGAAATGAACGTATCCCATGGTCAATGAATGAGCAGTCACTTTCACATCCGCCCAAGACGGCGCGCTTGGCGGTCAACTTTTATTTTCAAAACCATCAATCCTTTCACCTATCACCATCTCTTACATCAACTTTTGTAAATGTCACATCATCGATGGGAACTGAGCCCGCTGGGGTCAATCCCTAATGAAGTCTTGTCGATTCTACTGGGCTCCCTCCCTAAAGTTCCCGGTAAGGCCCTCTGCATTCTCTCTGTTCCCCATGAACTAAGCTTGATGACTTCCGGGACTCTGTGACGACACCCCTGGCTCATTCCTGTTAGAGCGAAAGAACTAACATTAATAAGTGTGTCATAGATCCCAGACAAGAAGTCGAGGCCCTAGAACGCCAATTATCGACTCACGATGACCGCCTCTCTGAGGACGAGGACGACGACTCACGACAAGGAGACAGCCTGATCCACGAGCCAATTTCAACAAGCGACGACGCCAACACTTACCTGGAGCAGCTCGACAGTGACAGGAACGATGGCAAGAGCTCTCCAGGAGAAGACTCGCAGCGGTCCTGGAACGTGCCTGACGACGAATGGGAGTGGTCTGACGAAGACGGATCCAGCAACAACACTCCATCGTCTTCAACATCCAGAGTTTCGAATAGACCTGTGACAACAAGTGGCTCAAAACGCGATTCTTCTTTGAAAGTCCCTTCTCGGACATCGCAGAAACCTACAGGACTGGGTCTTTTGAACCCTTCTGCACAAGGTCCGAGCAAAGGAAACATGCAAACGTTTGCCCCAGGAATCCCGTTATCTTCAGGAGCCAGCAGTTCAAACAGGCACCCCCACCACCATCATTCTAGCCGGACATCTGCAGAGTCAACACATTCTCACCCTCTGAGTGTTGCCCAGGACTTGTCGATTTCAATCTGTGATAGCGGACGATACCTTGCTTGTGCCAGCAAGAAGATGTTCGCCATTCTTCAGTATTGTCCAGATCAACGTTCACCTACAGCACAGTCACCCAAAGATGGAGGAGGTTCACCTCAGACATCGAATGATTGGGTCCTTGTAGGCCAAGGATCAGGGGTTGATAACTCTCTGTAAGTGAGTTGGTTTTTGACCAAGAGATTCTAGAACAGAACATGGACATTTCCTTTAACTCTCTCACTTTTTTTTTGTTCGCAGAGATGCAATCACGGCAATATTGTGCTTGCCGCTTTATGTGCCCAGATCACACCAAAGGTGAGTTTTTTTTTTTTTTTTTTTTTTTTTTAAAGTTGAGCGTAAAGAGAGTGCCTCGAACTAACCATCTATTATGCAATGCTTGAATTAGTCAAATATACGTCGTGGTTGGATACAAATCAGGAATGATCAGGATCTTTAACGAGGTATGTGCCTGGATATCAGAGCCCCATTTTGACTTTTTCGATTTTTTTTAGCTGAGTATTTCAATTTTCTCTGAAAATCCGTCGATAGACCGGCCAGCTCGTTGTCATCCAGCAGCTCCACCATACCCCAGTCATTTCAATTAAAGCACGCATCGGAACTGGAAAAGTACCTGGCGAGGACGAGGACGAAATGACCATTTTGCATGAGGGTGGAAAAGTCGTCTGCATTGAGGGCGAGAGTCTCTGGGTGGTCCTGCGTTTGTCCAATGGCTCAAGTCGCCTTTCAAGTAAGACGCTGGTTCTTATATTTTGTGCAACGGGACGCTCGGCACATTTATTAGGTGTGGATTAAGGAAATTCACGCACACCTCTTCATCTAACAGTTGATAACAAAGGCTCCGCTGCGCCAACCTTTGCGTACAAGAAGTGGAGTTTGCTTAACCAGGATCTGTTGGTAGATGTGGTCAGCTGTGGTAGGACGAGAAATCCTGATCGTTACTTCTCTGATTATGCCATCTTCCATGTCACTCACTTTTTTTTTTTTTTTTTTTTTTTTTTTTTTTCATCTCTGCTATTACCATAGGTCCTGCTCGCCACAAGCCAACACTATCCAACGGATTTTCGTCCTCATCCAGTTCTTCCATGTATACCTCTCAAGCGACCGAGCGCTTTGTAACCGTGGGATCCAAGCCCATGATCGCCTTCTATGCTTCTTCCAGTTCCAGTCGACCTTTATTCTCCGCAACCTCTCTTGCCACTCAGATGGCTGCCAAAGTGACCAGCGCTGTTTTCGGGTTCGCGAAATCAATATGGGGCTCCACTTCGCCTAGACCAGGATCGCCAGCATTGGGTAGCTCTCCCAGTGGACGGACAAGCCCGGATCAAAAGCGACTCTCTGGACAAGGAGGTGTCCAGGAGGGCATATATGGCAGTATTTATTCTTCTGCGATGGCGCCAGCGACCGAAGTCCCTGCCGTTCTGTGGCTGAGTGATTCACAGCGTTGTATCCGACATGTGTCTCTGGCACCATTACCCCCACGTGGATCGTGCCATCACCACCCATCGAAATTGGCAGCCATGACGGACTCTCTGGGCCGTGTCTTACTGGTGGATCTGGAAGAGTGTGAGATCATTCGCATGTGGAAGGGTCTTCGAGGCGCCAGGTGTGGATGGATCCAGGAGGAGCGTTTGATCAAAACCGGCAGAGGGCGGGGAAGCGACACTGACACAACAGCAAAGGTAAAGAGGCGCTTGCTCCTGTATCTTGTTATTTATGCACCAAAACGCGGCACCGCTGAAATCTATCCCGCACGCCAAGGCAAGCGAGTTGGTTTGTTGCAAGTCGGTCTGGGATGGAAGGTTTGCACCACTTTTACGAGTCCTATTGGCAAGCCTATCGTGCTGGATCGAATCGCAGGAGCGCCCAGGCCAGGAGAGACATTCTCGTTATCTCCTTTGATCAGCAATCCTGGTTCGCCAATGGTAGGATCGAGTGGATCGACGCCCCTTGGACTGGCTCAGTGTCTGTTGATCGGGCCACGCGGCGAAGTGCGGCGCGTCGGATCCGTACCAGCCGATTCGTCGGTGCAGTCTTCACCAGGATCTCAGTTGAACGTAGGATCCGACGCCACTAATTCGTTGATTGTTTCGCCAGCGCTTCCGTCCTCCACAACTGAGGATATTCAGAATCTGCAATAAATATGCGTACAGCAACCATGTCCAAATGTGAAATGAGGTTTATGCAAAAATATGAAGGGTGTATCTTGAATGCGGAGGATATCGGTTTCTTTTGTTGTTGTTTTAGTGTCTGCTCGGACCGCTTTGGCGACGGCTCTTTCCTGGACGCTGCTTGGCACCTCCCTTGGCGCCACCCTTGGCGCCACCCTTGGAAGCCTTGTGCCCAGACTTGAAAGATGTTGACTTGTTGCGCTTGACACTAAATCCACTGACATCGGCCGACGAGTCGGCAGTGTTGCTCTTGCCGTGCCTCTTCTTGCCACCAAAGCCAAACTTCTGGTCCTTTTTCACACGCTTGCCCCGTGACTCTGTCGATGATGGTGCCGAGCGCTTGTTGTTCTTGTTGACGCCGCCCTTGCCAGCGGCCTTGTATGCCTTCATCTCGTCATCGTCACTCGCCAGCGCCACATCAAAGTCGTCATCTGCGTTCGTTGTGTTGTCGTTGCCCTGGCGTTCTATTGTGGTGCAACATAAGCAGTGTGAGAGGGTTAGAGACGTGCTCTTCACAATAAAGCCATTTGATCGAATAACAAGAGCAAACAAAAACACGTACTCTTCTTGAGTGCCTGGATCTTATCCAGAGCGTCTGCCTTGGACTTCTCACGCTCCAACCGCTTCTCTGTCTGCACCTTCTTTCCAAACTTCTTGAGGTCTCTCTGTGCCTTGGCGCGCTCACTGGCCTGGATCGAGGCATTCTCGTCCAAGAGTCGCTGGCGGATCTTGGCCATGTGGTCGTCGGTCTTGATCATCTCCGCAAAGTAGTCGTCGGGGCGCTCGAACACGCCGCCCTCCTTCTTTATCCGCTCGCGGCCCAGCACGGCGGCTTCGAGGGCCTGGTCGTAAAAGGCGACCTCGCGGGTCAGATCGTCGTCGGGGTCGGCAACAACAACGGGTTTTGAGGAAGTGATGGATTGGGTTTCGGACCAGGGGATGTTGGTGGGGAGGGCAATCTGTTCTCGAAGGCGCTTCAATGCGGGCTAAAAAATTGAGTGTTCCAAGATGAGTGTTGCAGGGGGCGTTAGAGGAGTCGTTTATCATAATGTGGCACTTGGTCGAAGCTGATCGTCCTGGAGCTTCCTATAGGTTTGGTATCGATAAGCTTGGTGTTGGAAATCCAGAAAGTCCGAGTGTTATTGACTGTAACATGTCGTAGACGGCTGAAATGCCGGGCTTTTCAATGGTACGCCCTCCTGAATCAAATGCCGGCCAACGGTGGGAGAGAATATACCTCGTTATTGATAGTAACTCGCTGTTCAGTGAAAATATCCATAGGACCATCCTCATCGCCCGAGAGCATCTCGGTGTCGGAACCCTCGAGGTCCTCCAAAGTGAGTCTCTTTTCGTTCTCGCTATCTGAGTCTGACATTGTGGTGATGGTGAATGCGGTGTCGGTGTTGACAAGGAATGGAATGAAGTTCGAAAGTAAGGCAAAGGAAAAAAAAAATAAAAAAAAAACGTTTATTTGTTATGGGGGTGTCTACCCAGAGATCCACTGCTTTGTGACTGGCTTATCTCTTAAGGGTTTTTTTACGTTGCAACGCGTCCCTTTTCGCGCATCTGCTGGTTGGCCTCGATCTGCTCTTTGGTGACCCAGAGACCGTGGAAGCCATATGGAATACGACGAGGGATCCGGACCTTGGCGACTGGTTCAATATCCTGTCCAATCTTCTTGGCGTCAAAGACCCAGAGCTCCGTCCACTGCTCCTTCTTGGCTACTCCCTCCTCCAGCTGGCGCTCATCGTACACATACACCAGCAAGTGCCCGTCATCCTCCGCCAGAGGCTGTCCATCGGCGCGGGGAGTGTTTGGCACAAACAATGCCTCGCCTCCGTACATGTGTGGGCCAAACTTATGCACCTGGCGAGCAGTCTTTTCGATCTCTTGAAGAGTCGCTGCTCCAAGCTCCCATCGCCCTTCGCCGCCGGCGTTCTTAAGCTGGCCTGCACGCTCGAGCTCTTGTTTCCTGACAAGGATGGCGAGGACGTCGGTCTTGACGATGCCATCGATCTTGAGACCAACGCCTGGTGTACCTTCGAGAATGGTTGCGCCGTAAACGTACTGCAGATCAGGCTGCATGTATCGGTCATAGTTAATGACAGGGAACTCTGCCGTGGACGAGCACAGAGTCGTCATCTGGACCTCCTTGGTCTTGAGGTCGAATCGGTAGAGTGTAAGATAGGTGCCGTCAGGGTCTTGGACAGAGTAATCGCCCGAGCCAGGGGCGCCGTAAGTCGTCTTCAGCTCCTCCTTGGTCTTGCCACCACCGTAAGCATCAGGCCCTGACTTTTGCCAGAGAATAACGTCCGAGACCATGCGCTCCGCGCGCGCGGCAGTCATGCAGACCGCTACAACGTTGCCATCGGCGTCGGTTTCTTCCCAGGCGTTGGCAGTGTGGAAGATGTGTGATGCACGCGACTCGAACCAGATGACCGGGTCCTTTTTGGCGTCGTAGTAGCGTGGGATGATGCCGAAACGGGTTGGTTCATTCTTGTTGAAGGAGATGAGGGGTTTGCCGTTCTTGATATTGGTTGGAGGATCCAACAGGAATGGGACGTGGATGATACTAGAAATCAGCGACAGAGAGGGGAAAAGAAGGGATCAGCTTCTTGAACACTTTTATAAATCTTCACATGTGGGGTATCTATCTGGCGCACGCAATGTGACACTTACACAGAGTAACTAGGCGTAACAGCAATGTCGTGCATCATGCTTGTCTTTTTCATTCCTGCGATGGGCTGTTCCCACACAACCTTCTTACCTTCAGGAGAGAGAACCGAATATACTGCATGTGGGAAGGAGCTTTGCCACGAAAAGAAAATAAACTCGCCAGTCTTTGGATCAATCTATTCAAAAAAAATCAGATCAAGTGTTCATGCAAACAGTGATCAGTATCCGCGTGTGCCAATGTCATAGTCATAATTCCACTGACTTCCCGTTCTTTACCTTTGGATGGGCAGTGACCACAGGTCGCACTCCCTTCTGTTTGGGGCATGTCTTGCCATCTTCGAAAAAGTAGTGTCCGACCGTGTCTAGCGTGGGCACCGTGGCCTCGACTGGCATACCAGCCTCTTGCAGAGCCAAGAGTCGTGACTGGACGAACGTAAGGGCAGTGTTGCCATCGCCATCGGTTTTGAGGCCATAGAAGGCGCTCTTCAGCTGGTACCAGATCAGGCGGACGATGGTGGAGATCACTGAGCCGGGACCTTCCAGCTGTCCCAACGACAAGTTCACTACAGTTAATTCGAGAGAAGTTTTGTAATTCAATGCTGTGAGGATCACGAGGTGGTGGTGCATGCTCCCCACAGAAAAAAAAAAAAAAAGCCCAAATTTGAGCACAGACGAAAGTGAGCGAGCAAGAAACCTTACTTTGTCCATGGAGGTTGGTCTTGGTAAATACATCACTTCGCACAAAGCGGTTGATGTACCGCGGTTGGATGGCGTCGTGCTCTTCGTCTTCGGAAGTGACGAAGTAAACACCGTGCAGCATGCCTGAATGGAGTGGAGTATTGTCGATAAGGGTCACATTATGGATGAGTCTGGCGAACAAAAATTGGGTGACGACATATTCCAAGAATCTAGCGGAGGAAAAACAAACCTGCGCCATCGAACCAATGATGGTACGCCGTGTCCGAGGGCACATCAATCGAGTTGGGGCCTGTTCGGACGTACTGGCCCATGCTGAGAGACGAAGGGAGAGTGCCAACCACTTGGCACTCGATGCCCTCATCGCCCACGGTTTCTTCGAAGATGGGGTAAAAGTTGTCGGCTAAATATGGGTGCGGATGTGCCTTGGTCCGTCTCTTGGTGTTGGTCCTGATGTCAATTGGGACTGCAGAACTACCAGATGTGGAAGCATTTGTCTTGCTGGTCTTTCCGTTGGTGTATGCTGTCATAGTAAGTTTTTTTTGTGGAGCAGATGGAGAGAAAGTGAAGTAAAGAGGAAGGAAGGAACAAGAAAACAAAACAAATACGCATTTAAATACCCTCCGAGGTGCTCTATTAAGGTATGTACCATCACTCAGTCATTGTAGCATTTGGATGACCCAGGAGCACTGTGCGCTGCGTTGTTCTGCATGGTTGAGGTCTGTTAGGACAAGGTTCTCCACGATCTCTCTCCACACGCATACACGGCAAGGTATTCATCCGATCCGAGTGGGCCTTTCAACTTAATCGAAATTAAGCTGGGGAGGCAGAAATTTACTATATTGAGCGAACTACTGCCCATTGCGCGCACTCCTCGGATAGTTATTATTCCGTCGCCAAGGCGATCAAACATCAGTCTGAAATCGCTAGTTCGGAGAAATTGGATGTAGAGAACTCGCGTAAGGATACATTGGGGTAGCGATCTATCCATCCACACTGACTTGACACTCGATATGCTCATTTTTGGATCTTTATTCAGCAAAGGGTGGAGGAAAAAAAAGAAAAAAAAAGAAATCGTATAAATACAAACGTACAGGGATTAACTAAAGCACAAGCAAACGGAGAAAAGAATGAGAAAAAAAAATGGGGTGGGGGTCTTGACAACTACAAGCATTAGTGGTGGTGTTCGTGGGGAAAGTGTAAGCGATTCGCAATGAAAAGAAGCAAAAGAAGAGAAATAGGTCAACAACACATTTAAGGCTGTGGCTGGGATTGCTGCTGGGCCTGTTGTTGTTGCAAAGCAAGCTGCTGCTGTTGTTGAAGAGCCAGCGCCTGCTGCTGTTGTTGCTGTTGATGTTGCGCTTGTTGTTGTTGTTGTTGTTGTTGTTGTTGTTGTTGTTGTTGTTGTTGTTGTAGGGCGAGATGCTGCTGCTGCTGTTGCTGATGCAATTGTCTCTGCTGAACCATCTGTTGCTGTAACTGCAGTTGCTTTTGCTGCTGCATCTGCTGCTGTTTCAGAATTTGCTGCTGTTGCATCTGCTGCAGCTTCTGGGGTGTGAGCTGCGCGGCAGCGACTTGACCATTGACGGCACCGGCTTGGACTTGTCCCGGCTGCTGTTGTTGCTGCGCAAGTTGTGGTGAGGCTTGCTGTTGAGCGACAACGGGGCTTTGACCTGTTTGACCATTCAGCTGACCGTTTTGTTGCTGTTGCATCATAAGTAATTGCTGTTGCTGAGCCTGTTGCTGCTGAGCCTGTTGCTGCTGTTGCTGTTGCTGCTGTTGTTGTTGCTGCTGTTGCTGTTGCTGCTGCTGCTGTTGTTGCTGACGTGCCTGGTGCTGACCCTCAAAGAACCGGAGAAGCTGTGCACGGGCCTGTTGTTCGGCCTGAGGACGTGGGAGGTTGGGGTAGTGTTGAGCAAGTTGAGCAATCATCAGCGGCGTAGGAACAGTCGGCATGGATGGGACAGCAGCCATGGGCGGAGTAGCGATTCCTGTCGTTCCTACGACTCCTTGCTGCAACTGTTGCTTCTGAAGCTGTTGTTGCTGTTGCAATTGAAGAGCCACTTGGGCCTGTTGCACTTGAACTTGCGGCTGGGCGTTGCCCATGACAGGCGTCTGGACACTAACAGGAGTCGATCCGGTAGTGGGAGTGACCGTCGCCGAATGAAATAGAGGACTATTGACCGCTCCTGCAGCCATAACGGGCGTACTGCCCCCACCCAAGACTTTCGCGCCTTGTTGTTGCTGCTGCTGCTGCTGCTGCTGCTGCTGCTGTTGTTGTTGTTGTTGTTTGGCTACATTGTTCAGCATCGCCTGGTTGTTAACGGCCCCTCCAGTCAAGATAGGCGTCGATGGTGTTGCAGCGCCAGACGAGTTTCCAGATCCGTTACCAGCAGCAGCACCCGCGTTGGCTCCAGTCATGTTCATCGTCCCCCCAGGCGTACTAGGACCACTAGGTAACGTAGGTGTAAGACCTCCCATCTGTGCAGTAGAAGCCTGACGAGGTGATCCGGTGGGTGTCTTGATCTGCTGCATTTGAGCAACGTGCTGCTTTTGCTGCATGGCCTGCTGTTGGAGTTGTTGCTGCTGAAGCGCTTGGACCTGTGCCGCGGCGGCTGTTCTCTGAGCTTGGAGTTGTTGCAATTGTTGCTGTTGGATGTGCTGCAGTTGCTGTTGCTGTTGGAGTTGCTGCTGCTGTTTCTGGGCATGGATCTGCTGGGCATGGAGTTGCTGTTGTTGTTGTTGCTGCTGCTGAGCCTGCTGCAATTGTAATTGCTGTGCCAAAAGTTGTTGCTGGGCTTGAATTTGAGCTTGCTGAAGCGAGTGGGCTTGCATCGAAGGACTGGCAAAACCGGGCATAGGTGACGTCATGGGTCTGGCAAGAGGAGACGACGAAGTCTGTTGTTGTTGCACCTGTTGCTGTTGCTGGAGGGCCTGCTGCTGCTGAAGTTGGGCCTGAGCCTGGGTCACCTGTTGCTGCTGTTGTTGCAACGCTTGGATCTGGTGTTGCCGGATTATTGCCTGAACTTGAGGGCTCGCTATCGACAGGCCAGGAGTGCCGCGAATCAAGTTAAGGATCTGTGGGCTAAGGCCGGCCAAGTTTGCGGGTAGTTGGATCTGCTGAGGAACCTGTCCTTGCTGTTGGACCACCTGTGGCTGAGAGAGCGCTTGGACAGACTGAGTCTGTGCCTGAGTTTGGGCGACCACTTGAGCTTGAGCCTGCGCCTGCGCCTGCGCCTGAGCCTGGGCCTGAGCTTGAGCTTGAGCCGCCGCCTGCGCCTGCGCCTGCTGGAGTTGTTGTTGCTGAAGCTGAAGCTGCTGCTGTTGGAGCTGTTGGAACTGAAGTTGTTGCTGCTGCTGCTGCTGCAATTGCTGTTGTTGCTGCAACATTTGAACTTGAGCTTGTGCCTGCTGCGCCTGCTGGACTTGCGCCTGAGTTTGGGCTTGAGCTTGCGCTTGGGCTTGAACTTGGGCTTGCATCTGTTGCGGGTTGAGAGGTCGAACTCCTGGTTTGGGTTGTGGTGACATCTGCGCGGTCGGGAGACGCTGTTGGGCAGCAACCTGCGCTGCGACTGGCTGTGCCATCTGTTGAGCAGCAGTCAGAGGGGTGGTACCAGGGTTGTTCGGCATTGGAGGTCGGGCCGACGGCTATATTATATAAGCAAGGATGTTAGAAACACTGGATCCAGTCCCCTGCGTTCCTTTGTGGCACTGAACGAAAAAAAAAAGAAATGATTGTGTAGATTTCTCTGCACTTACGCGTACCAATGCCATAGAGGCGGCTTGAAGTTGACGTTGTTCGTTCACAACTTGAGTCATATGACGCTCGCGATCCGACTTGAATCTGCTAAGGTCTGCTGGCGTCATAGGCTGTCCACCAGGCTTCGGGCTATCTTGACTACCCATTGCAGCTTTCTTGGCTGCAGCAGGGGCTGTTATGATACATGGCCAACAACAATGGATAAATGGTGTAAGTTACGCATTGATTCACTAAATGTTATCACTTTGAGATGTTAAAATTTATCAACGAAGCAACTTACCAGCATTGACACGACTCATAGCAATCTCACGCTTCTTGGATGCCTTCTTCATCGCTTCCATGAGACTGAGCGAGCGTTGCTTCTTCTTTGTCGCGTCAATCTTGATGGTCGCCATAACTTTCTTCCCGTCTTTGTCCTTCCTGGCTTTGGGCGATGTTGGAGCGGAACCGGCGCCAGTCGGCATATTTCCGATGGGAATTAGCCCTGACCCCGACTCTGTGCTGGCGCTGTTCTGTGAGGACTGAGGTCCTTCCTTCTTGGCCCACTTTTCGTAGCAATCCCAAGCCGTTCTTCTCTCCGATGAGATTATGGGTCCTCGCATGGCGTTGTAGAGTTCCGAAATCAGGTCCCAGTTGTATTGGTAAGGCTTGATCAGCGACATGACCAGATCCTCCTCGTCCGCAGTCCAAACAACGACGTTCTTGAGAGCCTGAGCGCCAGGAGGGGTGGGTCGACGAATAGGGGTTGTTGGTGCATCCTTGTTTTTCCTTGGCTGGAAGAGGGCTGGGACAATCCGCGGAGGCTCCGTACCGGCGATAGCGTTCAGTGGCTTGGCCTCAATCCTGATGATTCTGGCATCCTCCTCGTCGAAATCATCCATCTCCATGTCAACATGACTGAGGTCTCGCTTGCGCTTCAGATAAACAACTTGGGAGGATAGAGGACCAAAGTCAAGTGCGGGAGGCCGCGAGGACATCAGACGGCTGATCATGGTGACACGGCCTTGCTCTGCTTCGTCCACGTAGGGCTCATTGTCGTCAGGATTTGGTGCGTCATAGAGTGGTAAATCGGGGAAGAGGGCGTTGATATCCAAGGATCCGAGATCAGTACCGTCCAGGTATGGCTCCAGAATATCCAATGAGAACATGGTCGCGTTTGGATCCAGTTCGAGAATCGAGGGTCGGCATCGCTGGATGACAGCAGGTGAAATGGGAGGGGGCATCATCAGTTCGTCCTTGGCGTTCTCCTTGAGTTTTCCAATAATACCTGCCTTGCTATCCTCCTCGACTTGTGGTGCATCTCCTCGCGATGGGCCAGATTTGTCCACGTCGGCGGTTACTTCTTCTGATGGTTGGCTGACAAGTTGTGAGAGTGGCGTGTCGATCGCTTCCTGCTTAACAGGAACGCCATCCGGTGCTTCCTTTGTCTCTTCTGACGATTCGAGTTTCGAGTTGACTTCCTTGAGGTCGACGACTGAGGTCTCTTGAGGCGCTTCTGAGGCATCAAACATGGTGGTGTTCAAGTAATCCTCGACCTCCACCTTGGTGTCTTCCTTCTCTGCCTGCTCCACTTCTTCCTGAGCCCGAGGTGATTCCATGGACGATTCCATGGACCTTTCAATGACCTTGCGCGTCGAGACGCACAAAGCCTTCTTGTCCTCTGCATGGTGATAGGCCATGATCCACCTAGAGACCTGATATGCGGTTGCAATCTTCCAGCGGCGCTCCTCCTTGAAGTCCACTTGAGTCCACTTCATCTCGTCTAGAAGGTGATCCCAATGAGCCAAAGTTCTCGGTGGGCCTCGGTGCTTCTTAATCTGTTTAAAGCTCCATCGGTTTCCAGCCTTGAGGGCCTCGATCCTCTGCATTGCTCCCATCAACTTGAGTTCCTCCCGGGCAATCTTCCAGTCTTTGGTGGTGAGGACCTTGCTGGCAGTCTGGAGTGATTTGTACAGAGGTTGCGATTGCGCCTTGAGTTGCCAAGCATACAGATCCACGTGTCGGAAGCGTCCCATCGGTTGGCCATCCTCGTAGCGTTGCAGGCCGTATTTTGATTCGGAGCGCTTCATTATAACAGGTGTGGTAGTTGGCAAAGGTCGCTTCTTGGTAGAGTGCAGTTTCATTTGCAGGAGTTTGTTGTAGTTGGAAGTTGAAGTGCTGGTGTTGGTTGGCGGGAAAAAAGAGTCGTTGGTTGGGCCAGGCGAGGTGGCTGCTGATCCATTTAGAGTAGGTGAGGACCGATCCTGCTGTGGCAACCGAGTTCCTGAGCTGGGTGGGGAGCGTTCTGACGCGGTGCCCAAGATCTCGTCGACACTTCTGTGGCGGATGGCTCCGCTGACGCCGCGGGTAACCATGCGTTCTGGTGGGGGTAACATGCGCTTCAGTTTGCGCGAAGGCGATGTCTCAGCCGAGTTTGTTGCTGTGCCTGACATACTTCCGGGTGTGCTTCCTGGGGTCCGTGGCTCTGGCGTGCTCTGGCGATCGAGGTTCAAGGCAGTGATAATTTCAGGTGCTGGGGTGCCACCGGTAGACTTTGGAGAGGGTGGGTTGTCTTCTGAAAGGTGTGTTCGCGCCGAGTCCAGGTTGGATATTGAAGGAGTTGGCTCCTTCTTGATTTCTGTTTCCTGAGTGTCCTTCAAATCCACAGGCTCTGTCTCATCCACATCCATGGGAGAATCCGAAGTCAGGTCAGGCACAACAACCACGCTCTCAGAAGGCGTCATGACTGTGGGTGTGGTGCTCTCCTGCTTGACGACAACATCTACTTCTTCTTGCGCCATATCTTCTTCTGACTCCAAAAAGCCTGACGAAGGGTTTGATCTATTATAAATACAGCGCGTTAGTCAAAAACTGCCTTCATATCACATCAAATAAAGGGTTCGTATAATATTGCTTACTCTGACAGTCGATGTTCCTCTTGGAAAGCCTTAAGCTTTTCTGCGTCAATCTTTGAAAAGTCTTGTTCGGGATCAAGACTCGCTTCAGTTCCTGCGAGGTGCTTCATATAAAAGAATTGCTTAAGAAGAAAGTCGCGTCTCACAAGGATTTCGCTAACGAGCGCAAATTTAAATACTGGAAGTTAGTAATATTCCTTGATGAAGGGAAAAAGAGGCCCTGACCCAAAATTTGGTAATAACTCGTACTCGATTTGATCCTGGTGTTGTTTTTCGGATTGTAACCGCATCTTTAGAACTTCTGGCAACTAACAATCGAAAAAATAGGACAGACAATAACACGTTAGAACGTTCTTCTTTTAATCATTCGACAAGAACATTTTATAATAGAGTCGCTGATTGACATACAATTGAGTGTGGTGCATTATTCACCTCTGCCATATTGGTGTTCTCGCGGTACTTGTGGAGAAGAGGAGCAAGCCGTTACACTTGAACTCCTCTGCCAAATAAACGTGATATCAGGGCAGCAGCGAGTCGCGTATGTTTTCGTGGCTACCAAACCAAAAAAGTGATGGGTGGTCGAGGATGGGATGTCGTGTCGAAAACCTCGAGCGTCAATGTAGTGTGGAGGTAGTTGTCGTGTGTTGGTTTGATTGCACGTTGCTGGTGAGAAGAATAGTCGATGGCAACAGTGTACTAAGGAGATGGGGCAAAGTGTCAAGGTCAACTGTTTAGTTAGTCTTCATCCTCGAGGACTCTAAGATCTTGCGTTGAAGCGTCGAGATGTCAAAAGATGACTTGTCAAATGGCCCACAGGGGAGCCAATCCCGTTATTTCCCGCCAAAATTATTTGGTGCAGGAATTAAGGGTGAGGAAAAAAGCAAGGAGCAAGAAAAACTGTCAGACACCCAAAAATAGTGCCAAGACAAAAAAAAGTGCTGCGGAGATAGAGAGGGAAAGCGAACAGCACGATGAACAGCAGGATTGATGGGTATATTATGCTTTGCCATGGCAAGATGAACAACAATTAATTAATGATCCTTACCTGGATTGTCACAATTGCACTTGAGAATGAAGATTATTGGGGGAAAAGGTGGGCAAATGGTGAGTGGGGGGCACTTTTTTGTGTGTGTCAGCAGATGGCGAAAAAATAAAATCTGTAAAACATTGAAAAAAAAATGTGACGTCATCATTTTTTTTTAACGCTCTCTTCCGGTGTCTTTCTTCTTCCTCCCTCCTGGCCCTCTCGTATTCGAGTTGGGTGTAAACTTTTGGGTTAAGCACCGCTAGTTAGTCTCTGAGTGAGTTTTGCTCGAAGACGCCCGTGTCATTGTTGTTGCACATATTATCATCGTTGATGTTGTCGTTGGGACCATCGTTGAAGTCGACTGTCCGGTCTTCAATGATATCGGCTGACACAGACGGGCGAAGAAAGCGACTGAGCCAAAGGTCATGAAACACACGCTCAGCAAGAAAAAGGTGCTTGCACGGAAGGGGTTCACGCTTGGTGAAGTCGAGGCATGAACATGAGAGGAGTTGCCCGGATCTGGCGATGACAACAAGGATATAATACCTGTCTAGAGTGTCGGGGTCAAATGACTGATTGGAGACCTACACAAGAAGGGGAGGTTAAAGTATACCCAACTGTAAGTAACATTCAGCTAAGGCAGGCAAACTTGGAATGGTGCTCGAACGCACAATGGTTGGTGAAGCCATACCCGTAAGCGACCATCATCGCAGGGCTGGTCTCTGTTGTAATCAATCTTGCGCTGTGCCTCGTCGAACGAAATCTTGTCTGCCTTCTGTTTCCTCTCCACGTCCCCCTTTCTCCAGGGTATGGCCTGGAAGCCTCTCTCGGTCTTGAGATATGCGAATTGAAACTCTCTGTCTACTCGATCTTGCAGCAAATAAACAAGCCGACACGGAGATTCCGATCGTGACCAAGATGATTGCCCTTCAAACGAGCATGCCATGACTCTATCTAATTGTTGGTCGTGACAACTTGTCCATCCTAATGAAAATAAGAAGAAATAAATAAAACAGGTGTATGAGTCAACTGGTAGTAGTCGCGATGATCGACATGGAAAGGAATTGAGGTGCACTTCACCTCTCTGTGAAATAACGCCCATTTCTCCAGTCTTCCCTTCTTATTGAACCAGTTCTTTTGAATGTAACGGATCATTGATGATGCAGCCGAAAAAACCTCTTTGAACCTTGTCCAGAGTGTTTGCTGCAGCTCGGGCGATCTGGCTCTGTGAACTTGGTTCAAAAGGGGTCGCATCTGCTTCTTTCGTTCATCTTGTGTGAATGAACGCAACATGGGTATTATGTTAGATCACCCAGAATACTGTATTGTCCGAGCATGCCGCACGGCATCAGGCCAAAGGAACGAAAGAGACACTTACCGAGAACTTGGCCAGCTGTTTCTCCCAGAGCTGACCAACATGAAAATCGCAGTAGTGGATCCTTGCCTCTGGAAAAACGGTCTCGATGGCGTAGGACTCAGCTTCAGCACAGTCCACCAAGAATGCATCCGTTCTCAGGCCACATTCGTTCTTCAACCAGTCCAACCACCGAATGATAGGGTATCTAATGAATGCACATGTGCAAAAGTAAAAATATGTTCGTCAGTGCATGAAAGAACGACGTGCCGAGAGGGGCAAGACCCAAAAACAATCCAAGCCAAAAAAAAAAAAAAAAAAAAAAAAAGAGGCACATACCGGGATTCGGACTTGCACGCCATGAAGGCGACAGGGATTCCTTGATGGACGTCCTTGTCCTTGACGAGTAGCGTGAACAAGTTCACTGAGTTGTAAATCTTGCTGCCCTCTTCGATCGGCGTGATGTCCTTTGCTGTTTTGTGAGTCAAGTCCATGCAGTAGATATTGGTGTTCTCGGAAATGACCTGGAACGACGAAGGAAAAGGCCATGGTGAGTATCCTTGCATGACTGAGGAGGAGCCAGTGTGTATGTATATATATATCTTAGATCATGAACCACATTACTTTCAAATGAAATTTTGTACACCACCCATACGCGAATCCTGTCAATGTTGCATCCTCAACGAACATAGTCTTTCCACCCTTATCCTCTATCTCCCTGAACCAAAGCTTGACGCTCTTAACAACATCCTTGTCCTTCTGATAATCTATCCTTTTTTTTCTGTAGAGTGCTTGTCGAACATGGTCGGTGTTGATAAATAGGCTGCCAGACACAACTCCTTTGGAACGACAATCGGCCACATCCTCCATCTACATGGTACGAACAAAGGCATCAGATGTAGAAGTTAGCAAAATAATGAGCTGTTTAACCTGTGTCTGGAAACAGCACACAAGTTAACTCTCTTACCGCTTGCAGGCTCTGTTCATCGGGTATGACCCTGCTCGACAGAGAGCACCAATCATGACCCTCATCCACCATACGCCGAATCCACTCGCGCTCGTTCCGAGCAAGAGGCAGTTGTGCGCGATCGTCACCATGATTGTGCTTCCACGTGTACCTGACTACGACCTTGTCTTCCTCCCCAATAGGCTGTGCCATGAAGATCTGTGCCATGAAGATCTGTGCCATGCAGCATTGACCCACTGACTCGCGCGGGAGAGAAACAATCTTTTCCTTGCGGTGGCGACGGCAGGCAACGTGAGTCTCCAGGAGTACATGGTCCTTGTGCCTGCAACCTGTTCACACGTTTTGAATGGAAGAGGGGATTCCGGATCATCTTTCTGGCTGTAGAAGGTGGAGTGCTGATTTTGCTCTATGTACCCACAGGCCAGCTTGCCGCTCTCCCGCCCACCATGTGCGAAACTCGTCGCATGTAAAAATAAATTCCTTGGTGTTGGGGTCGTTGATTAAGAATTGCTGAGATTTGTTGTTGACCTTGGGGTCGTACTTGCGGTCGACGATCACCACGTCCTTCAACTTGAGAACAGACATTAGATGGAGCAGATGGCAGATGGTATGAATAAGCTTTTTTTTGGTGGCGTCAAACACGACTCATAAAGTAAAAGAACCCACCTCAAACGCGCGATTTAGTCCTTGTTTCCACATCATCCTCTTCTTGCCCCTTTGATCAATGGGCGTCAAGAACGCTTGGCCTTTTATGCGCAAGAAGGGCAACGTCCCTGATACCCAGCCCAAAGTCTCACCCGTCTCACCCGAGTCTAAGATCCGCATTGACATCTGCTCCACTCACAACACCCCCATCCGGCACTTTTACAGCAACACCACCGACCTCAACACAGCGCATCTCAAGTTGGAGTCGTGTCTCAAGAGGATTGGCGACAAAGCGCGAGTGCGGCACTACATCGATGGCGAGCCAGCAGTAGAGAAGAAGCAGACGCATGCGGACCGCCACCAAGGTCGACAGAATGCTCTCGTCAAGGCCGCCACCGCCATTACCAAGCTGGAGAGCCGCCTTGTCAACAAAGAGCGCATCCGCAAGCACCACATTGCTGATGCCTACAAGAACCTCCGTCAAGCATTCCATTGGCGCCTCGAGCATCGCAGCTCTTTTGTCGAGTACATGAGCAACGAGGGCTATGACATTGTCCTTTGTCCAACTGAGGCCGATGTGCTTATTGCCAGCGAGTGCCAGCCCAAAGACGCAGTCGTGTCCTGCGACAGCGACCTCCTTTTCTACAAGAACATTCCTACCGTTTGGCGGCCAGTGGGACCATGCAAAGCCAGGCAGTTTGTGCCGTACGAGAAGGGCGCCTTGCTCGGGGACCTCGGTCTGTCAACGACGCAGCTGACTGCTCTGGCTATCCTCAGCGGAAACGACTATATCAACAAAATTCCTCATTTGGCGATCAACACCAATGCAAAACTGATCAAGGACATGCATGGAGGTAAGCGAGAAGAGAGCAAAGACAAAGTAGACTGCTGACATCACTTTCCTCCTATCAATCGTGATTTTTGCCCCGTATCACTGAACTTGACTACTCTCTTCTTTTTTTCCCTCTCTCTCTCTCTCTCTCCACTTCTCTTTGCAGACGAGCACAGCATCGTCCAACAATACCTCGCTCATCCTCGCGTCGTACGGCAGATGAACAAGGAAGATGGAGATTGGACCGAGCACTCGTATGCCAGTGCATTCAAGGTATTTGTCGACATGAAGCAAGACAAGGCCGAGTCTCCACCGTCGGCTGTCATTGGTAGCAGCGCCGGCCACTCTGATGCTTTGGTCACGCCTCCGTCGTACGCGGTGCTCCAGGAACGAATGATGATCTTCATGCGTGCCTTCAATGTCTCCAAAACTGAAGCCTACAAGGCCCGAGTCGCAAAAAGGTTTGAATCTTCCCTCCCCTCTTTCACCAGGTCAAAATTGCAACTGAGAGACGAGAGCTGAATATATATACCCTTCACTGACCATGCTCACTCTCCCCAACTCTCACACATCTTTCTTGCTTGTTGCCGATAGAGCCGCGGCTGCAGGTTCTGGATTGGACACAAATGCAGAGCCAAAGTCGACCAATCCCTTTGACACGCTGGACAAGCCGGACCCTGACAGGAGCCACCAGTATCGCCCACGCTACAGTCCCAAGGTTCGATATGAGCCCTCAGAGGAGCAGCCACCACCAGCCATCTCGACGCAATACTTGCTCAAGCCTTGGAAGGAGCTGCCGAAGAAGCCAAGTCTACCAAAACCAACAAAGAAAAAGCCTGCGGCCATCAAGACCGAGATCGGCGAGGACAACCGCTTTGGACGCAAGGAAATGATGGATGCTTTGTCGTTCGAGCACCCAACAGTCACTTTGAACCTTGATTGCCTATCCAGCAATGTCCACACCATCGTCGAGAACGACCTAATCGCCAAGGCCATCATCGAGCGCATCCGCGGTGCAGTTCGAGTGGCATGGGAGACTAAGAGGCGATGCCAGATTCTCATTGGCCTGTACCTGGAGGACCTATTCTATCCTGCACCCACGCCTGGTGCCCCTCGACCTGCAGTGCCTGTGGCAAAGATCAGCCAGCAAGACCAAGCTATTCTCGACAACCTGTGCCCTCGACTCTCATCCAAGGAAATGAACGGCGATGAAGACGATGTCGGCCCTGCTGAGGATGGCCGGGACGATGGATCCAATGCATCCTTCATCCGCTCTTTCCTTTGCTTCCTGTACTCGGGCAACCCGCCTGACAAAAGCAAGATCGGGTCAGCCGTCAACACCTTCATTGGTCGTCTACAGGAGATGGGGCATCTGGAGAAGTCACAAGGGGCCAAAGTAGACATGCTCAAGAACGTCAAGGAGTACACGCCGAATTTTGTTGTTCGATCGGTCGCATCGCAACTGTCGGCAGAACTGAAGAGGCACTACAAGCACGGAGCCAAAAAGGTGTCGGAAAAGGTAACGCACCATCTTCGTCATGCATTATTTTTCGTTCTTGTCATCTGTGTGGACAACAAATTCTGACTCGATCGCTCGTTTTCTATGTATTACCATAGGTTCAAACGATGATCAAGAAGGGACAATTGGCGAGCGATCAAGAAGTAGATTTGACATCCCATGAGCCAGCGATCCAGCTTTTTGTGCAAGCGAATGTCACAGCCGGCCGGCCTTGGCGTTTTTCACCCCTGTCATCAGAGGAGCATGGATTCATGACATTCACCGAGATCGAGCTAGCGGCCTTTTTTCACAAGCGCGACGACCTGCACCCCATTCTTACAAGGCTGAGCGGCAACGCGGGGATGCAGCGGCGGCTCACCCAGAAGGACCTGACCGAAGACTGGCTCCAATTTGAGGCACCAGGCGTGTTGATCCAGCGCCTCATTGCCCCAGTCGACCCAAGGACCCTCACTGGTGATCGCCTGCGTGGGCGACAGAAGAAGAAGGCCGGTGTCGCTGCCGCCATCAAGATTGTCAAGCCAGATAAGATCCGAAACCACATCAATGACCTTCGCCGCGATGGGTTTGATCCCAAGACCTACAGCAAGACGGGCTACTTTCTGAGGGGCTCCATCAAAACAGATGGATATAGCCTTCAGTTGCTGGCTTACAAGCTGCGTGAGCTCCAGTCAGTCAAGTACAAGCGCTACGAGGCCGAGCTGCTACCGGACCGTCTCACCACTACCACCGCCGGCACGACTGACTACCTGACCGAGGTGCACAATGTCTTCAAGTCGGCTGCCGATGTCGAGCGCCTGCTTGGCTGCACTCCCGACGAGACGCACCGTGTGTCATATCTGGGCCTGGATCCGGGCCAGGCTTTCGTCGTCGGTGCATATGGACTCCTTCCGCAGGACAAGACCCCCAAGATCGGCAAGCGACGGCGTCACCGGCAGCAAAAAAAGCGCGGCAGTCGTGGCCGTCGCAACAGAGGCAGCGGCAAGGGCAGGAAGAAGAGCGTCTGTCGAGCCCGAGGCGAGCGGCACATCAACTTGGCTGCCAAGCAGAAAGCTGTTGCGCAACCCACTCTCAGACACAGAACTTGGATGGAGCAGCAGAAAGGCGCTGACCTGAAGATGCCCTGCAGCCCGTCGACCACAAATACTGAGTCAGCAGCACCACCAACGATCAGCCTGCCCTCAACTAGCAGCACAGAGGCAGCAACAACTGAGTCTCTCTCCATCTGCATGATCGAGTCATCTCTCCCGCCCCTTCGTGGTGCCACGGCCAGCTTTACAGACCATGTGGAATGCCGCAAGGCAAACCAGATTCATTTGGACAAGTTTTACAATGGCAAAAAGTTCCGGTTCAAGAAGTACAAGCAGATGTCAAAGAAGGCACGGGCCAGGGAGTTCCATCAGCTGGCGGACTCGCTCCTGCGCATGGTCGGCGGCACCATCGGTGAGAAGAGGATGGAGGGACACAAGGTTGTCATTGGAATCGGCATGGGCCGCTTCACCTCCACATCCAGACTGTCATCACTGCATGGCACATTCGAGTCCTACTTCATCCAAATGGTAACCACTGGACCGTCTATTGTTGATGGTCTGTAATGCTCTGATCCAGCTGTTGCTAACTGGCATGTCCCTCTCTCTTCTCGTTCTCCTTCCATTGCATAGGCACGGGCACTTGGCTACCTGGTTGTTGGCGTACATGAATACTACACCTCCAAAAAGTGTCCCAAGTGTGAGCAGTTTGTTGCCCAGACAGAGAGCATCCGGCGCCTCTATTGCAAGGAGTGTAAGAAGTACATGCACCGGGACGTCATGGCAGCTCACAATATCACCAACATTTTGCGTGGCCATGTCGAGAAGCAGGAGCGACCGATGTATCTCCACCCTGTTGACAAAGACAACAACCGCCCCTGGCTGGAACGTGAAGGCAAGAGCGCGTCCCCACCAAAGGATGACCCAGGTCCGTCGCAGCAGGCAAGCAGCAGTGGTGGTCGTGCTGGTCGTGCTGGTCGCAAGCGCCAGACAGGGGAAGATGGCGATGCTGACAAGGAGAAGGGTGGCAAGCGCATCAAGGCAATCGTGACCAAGAAAACGGCGACGACGATCAAGGACAACCACGGCCAAGCAAAAGGCGACGGCAACCAAGAGCAAGGCAGCTACTGTGGCCAAGCGAAGTCGACGAACACAAAGGACGTGGCAAGCGCCATGGAGACCGATAGCTAGATAGCATTTTTTCACTTTGAGGTGCTCGAACGCACCCTTGTCTGCCCTCAGGTAGATTTAGATAGCTGCGCAGGCCGATGTCGTCGCCCACTTCGGTGACGTCATCGTAGTCCGATGCGCGGATGTCTTTTTTTTTTATATCATTTTTTTCTATATTCTATTCTTTCGCAGTTGTTGGCGACGAGGGCTTTAGTGTCCGCATGGTGGGGAACGCGAGGACATCGCGGATATGACTGGAGCCAGTCAAAATCTGACAGACACGGTCAACACCCATACCCCACCCAGCTGTGGGAGGAAGACCGTATTCCAGAGCCGTGCAGAAGGCCTGGTCCATAGGCTGAGCCTCCTCATCACCGTTCTCTTTGTCAGTCTGCTGTTTCGTGAACCGCTCCTTCTGCTGGACAGGGTCGTTCAATTCTTCATAGGCATTCACAATCTCCTTGCCAGCAACAAACAGCTCGAATCGGCCAGCTACCGTTCGACCCTAGTCAACACGAATAACAATGTCATGTGAGCTTTTTTGTTGTTGACAGGCTGACAATGGCACGAAAGAAAGGCAAGCACTTACAGAGTCGAGCTTGATGTCTTTAGCAAGTGGGCTCATAATGAGAGGGTGGCCCCAAAGAAAAGTGGGCTGGGTACACTCGGGCTCGATAAAAGTTGAAATAAGCTTGTCTATGATGCGAGGTACTGTGTGCGGAGCCGAGACAAAGACCTTGTTCTCTTTGCACAGCTTCAAGAGCTCAGCAATCGGTTCATCTGAAGGTGAAAAGCAATTGCAGTAATGTCAGCAAACCTTGATAGAATGATTGGTGCATCGAAACGACTTAAATCACGCAACATACTATCAAGGTCAGGAAGAGGTGCTCCAATCTTTTCTTCGAGGGTCTCCATAATGTTAATTTTTCTGAAGGGTTTCTTAAATGACAGGTTCACTGTTTCCTCGTTTGACATCTTGTAAGGCACTGTAGATGACCCAGTCACGCTTTTGGCCATTTCTACGATGATAGCATGACTCGCGTTAGATACATTCTCTGTCTGCGAATGATACAAGTGGAGCACATTGTGTTTACCTTGCAACATATCCTCGGTCATCTCAAACAGACTGTCAAGGTTTGCATATGCTTGGTAGAACTCGCAGGTTGTAAATTCAGGATTGTGGTCGGCATCAATTCCTTCATTACGGAACTGCTTGCCAAGCTCGTACACGCGATCGGCGCCTCCAATGACTAGTTGCTGAACGAAAGCCGATAGACATAGCCAAGTCAGTGTCTGTCACTCCTCCTATCCGTAGCCGATCGCTTCGGATCAAATTCTTACCTTGAGGAAAAGCTCTGGGGCAACTCGCATATGCATCTCCATATCTAAGGCGTTAGCGTGAGTAACAAATGGCTTGGCATTTGCTCCGCCAGCCTGCGTTGAAAGAATAGGCGTCTCAACTTCCAAGAAATGACGGCTGTCGAGATATTGACGGATGAATTTAATGACCTAAAAGTATAGACCGGTTAGATAGTATATTCAAGGGAAAAAATGGTATTTTTCCTTTGTCAGAAAGACAGAAATACATTACTCGACTCCTCTTCCTGAGGTTCTCAAGACCCTCTCGGTTGACCAAAAAGTCAAGATGTCGATTCCTGAATCTCTTCTCGGGATCCATAAGACCAGTCCGCGTTGGGATAGGGTGCAGACATGGAGCAAGGAGTTCGAACCCATCCGTGATAAAGACACTCAGCTGCCCTGTTTTCGTCTTTCCAACATATCCTGACAGCTCTATACGCCGAGTTGCAAAAAAAAAAAAAAAAAAAAAAAAAAAAAAAAAAAATTCAGTCTACAACTCATTCTATAACATGAACTGCGACTTCCATCATTTGTTTCAGGCAAACTTACGAACAAAGTCTCCGCGGTTGAGACTCTTTGCAGCGATCTCAAACTCTTCATCTGAACCAGAATACGCCTTGCGGTTGAATACAGCTTGGATCGCATGGCCGTCCTGGATGAGATCAAACCATATAAGTTTGGAGCTAGATTCGCGCTTTGAATATATACGGCCTTTACCCCATGACGGAGAAGAATCGTCAGTACGTATGTCATCTCCGAAAGGCTCTGTATATGCTGGCAATATCTTGTGAGAGATAAGTTTTACCGCAGATTGAATACTTCTTCGTAAGGACCTTGGTACCATTTTCCATGGTGTCTTGGTATTGTGCAACGAGATCGCGGATCGGAGCCAGAGGGATGGATGGTGGTTGGTATCTTGGATATGGAGTCAGACCAACACGACGAAGCTCTTCGAGTCGTGCGGCAGGCTTCAAAGGGATCGGTTCCACGGCTGTTGAAAGCAAGCGGACCTGCACGGCTCTTTTGGCAAGCACCCGGGAGGCGGGAATTCTGATCGAGGCAGATGTGCTCACATGGCGCAATGAATTAAACTGTGACGGACTAAAGAATGTGTTGTGAATACCCCATTGCTTGGGGACACGGAGCAATGCACGCGAGCTGGACATTGCTTTAAACCGGAGTGAAAGGGCGATGCAATTGCCGAATTGAGCGGAACCACACAACAACGAAGTGTTGGTGACTGCGTTTTGAGATGGTGGCAACCAGGGGGCAGGCAGGGTTGAAATTTTAAATTTATCACACGAATGACAAAGCAAAAAAGCTAGCTAAACACAAGATAGCGTGTGAAAGGGCTCTAGGTGGAATTGGGGCAGATGACTCTTGCATCCTTACACGCGATGCTGCTCCATGGTACATATGCGGTATAGGTGAATCCTTGCTTGTGCTTGAGGCAGCTTTCACTACGGACATAGCCTCAGTTCCGCCAGATCCACCTCGGGGCTGGCCGTCAATCGATAATGACAGGTGCGATTCAAGTCTTTGTCTATCGGTAGAGTTCTGCAACTCTGAGCTTCTTGTACTGGCATTATTTCCGCATTGTGGTGCTGATATTGATTCCAAAGACACATTCGATTCCTAGCGGGGAAATAACACTGGTTAGTCTCTTCCACAAATCGTATTGCTGATTCTTATGCGATCGAGCCTCTTACCTGTGTGTCTGAAGAGGATGCGTTGCAGTTAATCTGAGTGGTTATCACTGCTGTGCATAATGATGCGAAAGTCAAGTAAAAAAGTGTGAGCGAGTAGGGTCGGCGCATTACTTTAAATGGATGCTAAACGTAGAAAGAAAGAGAAGAAAAGAAAGATAAAGTTGGCGGTTCATGGTCGCCTGAAACTGCAGTGATCTGCTCGGCTGCAGGACTCCTGTTTGGGGAGTTTGGTCCAATTACAGGCACAAATAAATGAGGTTCAAGGAGGTACGCAAAAAAAAGCGACAACAGCAAGACGTGAAAAAAGACGGGGGTGTACGGTTCAATCTCGCCTGATAGCAGACGTGATGTCAAGCCAGAGTTGAGACCGCCGAATGGCGCGGATTAGGGAGTTAAACTGGGTGATAGCCGAAAAGGTTTATTGACCATGTCCATGTCTGGCCAACTACTCTATTACTCTATTCATTCTTCCAGCCCATCTCCATTTCGGCCACACCGTGCTTCGATTCCTGCGATACGCTCGTAAACTGGCTGACAGGAAGATCGTATCCTAGAGGTACCAGCTTTGGCCAATTGACATAGTGCATTCCGTTGGCCACAATGAATCTGATCGTTAAGGTCATAAGGGCGATGCAGAAAGTCAGGAACAGAAGCACCGATGTGTCAAAGTGATCTAGCGACAAGAAAACAAGGCTGTTCATTAGAGCACTTTCCGGACAACCCTTTGCAATAGCTGACAACGCACATGCCTATGTTTACCTTCTGGAAGGATAAGCGCTGAAGTTAACATTGCGAAAACAACAATGAGAACCATTGGCGCGGCTTTCAGATGGACGGGCCGGGTGTCCACAAACGGATAGACTCCGACCTCATGGACATCGTAGTTCAAGACAAGATCATACGCATCCTACGTGATCGTTCGCATTGTCAGTTTACCGTAAACGAGAAGCACAGCATCACAAAGTATCTCCGGAACCTCATGTATATTCCTTACCTGTCGTGCGCCATCCATAAAGTTGTTTTTCACATATCGAACGATTGAGTTTTGAAGGTCACGAAGCGCGCCAACTTTTGTACGTTGTCCCGTCCTATAAACAGAATAGTAAGAAATTTCGTCACGGCTTCTTACTCGACCAATACAAAGGCTTTAGTGCGTAGTTATCAAGTACCTTGTAAAGTCAGTTTTCAGTGCGCCAGTCCCTGAGTATGCACAACTGATGATATCGGCGTTATCAGCCCAAACTATCCGAGCAATTAGTGGTAAAGTGGTTAAGTGGCAGCAAAGATAGGAAGGTACACGGACTTGCCATTTACGAGCAATGTTTACCATTCCGAAAGAGTGCTTCGAACTGGTCATGAGATTCAAAGCTCTCGTTCGGGGATAGGATCCCAAGTTCCTGAAGTTGGCGCGTTAGAACCCACCGCGAGATGACAGACTGTACGACGTTGGTGCGATCGAGACAGTCCATACAGTTGGTCCTCACAACTGAAATCTGCTTATGCGACACCCTCGTCTGCCCATCTTTGGTCATCGCTGCTTTAAAGTACCTGTTACCACGGGAAAAAATTGTGTGAATAAAATGGAGGCGATAATACAGAATCGTGCATGGGTGACACATACCCTTGAGAGACAAGGTCAGAATGGAAATGGTCCAGTAGCAACGAGACGCGGTGCCACCTCATTTTGCTGCACTCTTGGTGAAAGTCGAAATGAAAGTATTTGATCTGAGGGTCGTTCAAGATGTCGATCTGCTTGGAGAATGTTGATCCCATGGGTTCCTCGTATCCCTTTTTATTGATGAGATTTATCACCAACTGTGGTCCGTATTTCCTTTTTTGCGCCTCGAAATGACGTCGGAAGGCGTGGTCCTATTCAAAGGGGATACCATGATAGTGAGACACGTGCATGTCTAAGTTGAGCATGAGTCCAGGCAACAGAGATCAAGTTACCGTTTGTGAATCGTCAAAGATCTGAAGTTTTGGCGTGTATTTGATGTTGTTGATTTGTGCCCAGAATATAGGGATAGATCCACGGGTTTGGACGTGAGAGAGGATCGTCAGGCTTCCAGGAGTTGCAGGCGTCAATCCGTTCATCTTGGATTCCATAATGACTAGATGTTCAGTCTCGTTAAAGTTGGACACGTTGCCCTGAGCATCAATTCCTCTGGAAAAATACCGAGTGCCAGCACGGTGGCGGGATCGACGAGACAAGAGCGCGAATGTGAACGTCTTTTTGTTGATTTCTGCTGTGGCAAATTCAGCAAATCCATTGAATATCGGCAAAATAAAATTACTCAGCTAAGTGAAGAACATGAGCTTTAGTATCAGGGTCTTAGGTACCAAGTATCATTTCCTCCGCTCGTTAATAATGCTTACATCCTGGTCGTGATGGTTCTTGGTGTGGTCAATAAATTTCGACTGAAGGCGATAATTCCAGAAAAAGCGCTCGTCGGCCTATCACGCGTAGTAATTGTTTCCCGTCATTAATCGAATAATCCGGCACAGACGTTTCGAAAAACTTGCCCCGGTTGAACATCTACGTACCCGCTCCCAGATGGATCGCTTGTCCCCTTTGATCTCTGACAGTCGCTGCTGGGTATGGGTGATCTCGTATCCGTAAGAGAAATGAAACTGTCCAGATTGGAGATGTGAATGCAGCAAAGAGATGTAGGTAGCCTCCTCATTGATCTAGGCACGTGGAGTGTCAATAGTTCTGGGTGAGTATCGGTGTAAACTGTGAGGTGACATTGGGTGGAGATCAGTTGCATTTGCGCACCTGTGCTTCAGAGAGACCGAGGTTGTTCCTGGCAAAAGAAATGACCTTGTACTCTTTTAGTTTGAAGAGGTCATGGTCTCCGATCCGTCCAATCTTTATCCTGTCCGTGATAACGACCATGTATTCGCCTAAGCAAATGCGAGATGTGCACTGGAGGTAAGTTAGGCTGCAAATAGACTTGATCCTTGGCAATAAGGCCCACTGAAGAAGTACCTGCTATCAGCCGGATGAATCCAATAATTCCATATATGGTCATGACTTCCTCATCTGCTGCCACTCTTCCAGCAGGGGCTAAACAGGGATCCGTTTGAAGACCTTGGTTAGTTTGCAGACAATCGCATGAACGCCAGCTGTGAAGAGCAGCGACATACCATTTAGTCGTATTTCGCCTGTGTTTCTTCGAATAACGATGTTCTCAGTGACGATGGATGGGTCATTGTAAACAGGCTCTATCGTGAACGTGTCGCTGTCCAGATATCTGAGAAATGGTTTCGTTGTCAGCAGGCGGTCTTTACGAACACATGGGAGTGGAAGGTTCCCGAGGTCCTGAGTTTGCAGTCAATGCTTACAGTCGGAGTGAGTTATGGATGACCATGATGTGATGCCCGCCACCGGAAGAAACAGTGGATGGGGATAGGGATGAGGATGAGGACGAGGACAAGGATGAGGATGAGGATGAGGATGTGATGAAGAGGCGATATAGGTGATGCAAGCTCAACAGACTGTGGGGGTTTCCTGCCCTGAGAAATTTTGAGTTGTTCCTGCCTGCCCTTTGACCCTTATCCACAAACTCAGCTCTCGGCGTAATTGCGCGTTCAATTAGAGAATGCCCGGCCCTGGTTCTCACACTCTGCCTTTTTTTGTTTCTCGACCTCTCTTTTAATCCTCTACAACTTCCTCGTCCATCCCATCTCATCACACGGAACAGCAGGAAAGAAGAAGAAGAACCCGTTCTATTTTTCTTGTTATTTCTTCTGTCCCATTCACTCCCCACTCTCTCTTTCCATGCCCTTGCTGTTTTAAATCAAGACAATCCATTTTTGCATAATTACAAAACACCATGCCTTTCCCACTCTCTTCACTGGCTCGTGCCGCCAACCCTCTTGCACGCCAGTCTGCCCTGTTGATGCGTTCCAACCTGGCTCGCACCACTGCCCCTGTTGCCACCTTCATGTCCATCCGCAAGGCCTCCACTGGCGCCAAGGATGATATCCCTGCCGCCAAGGACGCCTTCCTCCAGGGCAACTCGGCTAGCTACGTCGAAGAGATGTACGCGGCCTGGCTCAAAGACCCCACCTCAGTCCATCTCTCGTGGCAGATTTACTTCAGGAACCAGTCCCATGGCATGTCCTCCTCTCAGTCTTTCCAAGCTGCTCCTACCATTCCCACCAGCGGCGGCGTGCCTAGCCTTGTTCCTGGCTCCCAGGTCGGATCCTCTGATGTCATTGACCATTTGAAGGTCCAGCTCCTTGTCCGCGCCTACCAGGTACGTGGCCACCACGTTGCTCGTCTCGACCCTCTTGGAATCAACAAGGCCGACCTTGCCGGTGTTTCTCCTCGTGAGCTGGACATCACCCACTATGGTTTCACCGAGAAGGATCTCGACCGCACCTTCTCCCTTGGACCCGGTATTCTTCCAGGTTTCCTCGATACTGGCAGCAATCAGACTCTTCGTGAGATCATTGAGCACTTGAAGACCATCTACTGTAAGATACATTTAATCATGGCACTTGTCTTCATACCTCCACAGATCCATTGTTTACAAATACGAAAGCTGTGGGCTCATTATGAAGTCATGGCACCAAAATGAGGACGAACGCGCAGTGCAACAGAATTATTGTCCCACCAACCCACTTTTTCCCGAACCGCGCGGATATTTTCATCCGTCAATGCGCACTTGTCACACGCCTATTCTCTTTCAGGAAACGACAATGCCTGGCAATGTGTGTTTTCCTCTTCAGCCCAGCTCTCGCCAGCGCATCACGCTCTCGTCTTTGGTCGGGATCAGGTTGTGTTCCGGCCATCTGTGGTTTATTTATTTATTTGTGTGCTCCACTACCTCATATGTGCTTGCAGACAGGGGGCGAAAGAACACTCGAGCTTTCAGGACGATCTATTTTTCTTGGAGCAACAGATGAATTGATTATCTATTTCATTATTCTTCGTTTGGGCGTGCATGTACTATAGGTGGCTCGATTGGTGTCGAGTACATTCATATCCCTGACAGAGATCGCTGCGACTGGATCCGCCAGCGCGTCGAGGTCCCCAGACCTTACAAGTATACCACCGAGGAAAAAGCCATGATCCTCGACCGCATGATCTGGTCCGACTCGTTTGAGCGCTTCGTTGCCACAAAGTACCCCAGCGAGAAGCGCTTTGGTCTTGAGGGAGGCGAGAGTTTGATTCCCGGAATGAAGGCTTTGGTATGTTCTCCGCCATATTGTGGTCGACCCAATGCTATTTTGTTAAAGTATTAACTTCTGACTGATCGTTCAATTTTCCAGATCGATCGCTCCGTTGAACACGGCGTCGAATCCATTATTATGGGTATGCCCCATCGTGGTCGCTTGAACGTCCTTTCAAACGTCGTCCGCAAGCCCCACGAGTCTATCTTCTCCGAGTTCAGCGGCAACTCTGCCAATGATGGCTTCTCTGGAGATGTCAAGTACCACTTGGGCATGAACTACGAGCGTCCCACTCCTTCAGGCAAGCCCGTCCATCTTTCTCTGGTTGCCAACCCCTCGCATTTGGAGGCTGCCGACGGTGTCGTCCTTGGAAAGACCCACGCCATCCAGCACTACATGGACGACAAGGAGCGCACTCGCTCCCTCGCCGTTCTCTTGCACGGTGATGCTGCCTTTGCTGGTCAGGGTGTTGTCTACGAGACTCTTGGATTCATGGATCTTCCCGCCTACTCGACTGGAGGTACCATTCACATTGTCGTCAACAACCAGATCGGTTTCACCACTGATCCCCGCTTCGCTCGCTCGACCGCCTACTGTACCGACATTGCCAAGTCCATCAACGCCCCCATCTTCCACGTTAACGCCGATGATGTCGAGGCTGTCAACTATGTTCACCAGTTGGCTGCTGACTGGCGTAAGGAGTTCCACACTGACTGCGTCATCGACCTTGTTTGCTACAGACGTCATGGACACAACGAGACCGATCAGCCCAGCTTCACTCAGCCCATCATGTACAAGGCCATCAACGATCAAACTCCCGCCATGGAGAAGTACATTGACCAGCTCGTCAAGGAGGGCAGCTTCAAGACCGAGGAGATTGAGGAGATGAAGACGCGCGTCTGGAACATTCTGGAGGAGAACTACGCCAAGAGCAAGGACTACAAGGCCAAGAGCAAGGAATGGATGACCAGCTCGTGGCACGGTTTCAAGTCGCCTGCCGAGTTGGCCACTGAAATTCTCCCCGCTTTCCCTACTGGCGCTGCCATCGAGACTTTGAAGCACATCGGTAACACCATTTCATCAACTCCTCCCGGCTTCAAGATCCACTCCAACTTGGCCCGTATCATGAAGGCCCGCGCTAAGACTATCGAGACTGGTTCCAACATCGACTGGGCCACCGCCGAGGGTTTGGCTTTCGGTTCGTTGCTCACTGAGGGCAAACATATCCGCTTGGCTGGTCAGGATGTCGAGCGCGGCACTTTCTCCCACCGCCACGCTGTTCTCCACGACCAGGACACTGACAAGTTGTACACTCCCCTGAAGAACTTGGGTCACGGTCAGGCTGCCTTCTCGGTCAGCAACTCGTCACTCTCCGAGTTTGGTGCTCTCGGCTTCGAGCTCGGATACTCGCTTGTCAACCCCAACTCTCTCATTCTCTGGGAGGCCCAGTTCGGTGACTTTGCGAACAACGCCCAGTGCATCATTGATCAGTTCATCTCCTCTGGTGAGAAGAAGTGGCTCCAGCGCACTGGTCTTTCCATGTTGTTGCCCCATGGCTACGATGGTCAGGGACCCGAGCATTCCAGCGCCCGTATCGAGCGTTACCTTCAGATGTGCGATGATAACCCCAACCAGTTCCCCTCTCCCGAGAAGTTGTCCAGACAGCACCAGGACTGCAACATGCAGGTCGTCTACTGCTCCACCCCCGCCAACTACTTCCACGCCCTCCGTCGCCAGATCCACCGCGAATTCCGCAAGCCCTTGATTGCCTTCAACTCCAAGCTCTTGTTGCGTCACCCCATGGCCCGTTCCACCTTGGAGGAGATGTCTGGTAGCACTGCGTTCCAGCGTTTCATCCCCGAGGTTGAGACCGAGAAGCTCGTCAGCGACGACAAGATCACTAAGCATATTCTCTGCTCCGGTCAGGTCTACTATGCCCTGGTCAAGGCCCGTGAGCAGAACAAGATCGACAACGTTGCCATCTCACGTGTCGAGCAGCTGAATCCCTTCCCCTATGACCGCGTGAAGGAGCATGCTGACAAGTACCCCAATGCCGAGATCGTCTGGTGCCAAGAGGAGCCCCTGAACATGGGTGCCTGGGCCCACGTTGCTCCCCGTATCCGCACCACGCTTCGCGAGACCCAGAACCACGCCAGCAAAGAGGTCCGCTATGCTGGCCGTGACCCCTCTGCCTCGGTCGCTACCGGCAACAAGAAGGTCCACTTGGCTGAGGAGTATGCATTCTTGGCCGAGGCCCTTACCGGCGAGGCCAAGAAGCCCTCGGATGTTGTTGGAGGTGTCCCCGTCTTTTAAAACTGAATACAAGAACACACATTAGTCTTTTCTTTTATATTTTTTTTATAGTAAACGAGAAAAAAAAATGGTTTATTTTGGGCTCCCTTGTTTGTCGTCATTGCAGGAACGGGGCAAGTGCAATGTCCAAGCCAGGCAAGGCACATGAGTCGAGTATATCCCTCAATCGAATGATAAATGGCGATGATGAAAGAGAAGGAGAGGGGTCCGGATCGGTTACTGAGGCCTTGGGAAGTCGAACTATCACATCGATCTAGTAGAAAGAGGGATCATTATGTTAAACAAACACTTTCGGGGATGACCAATCCAGAAGTTGATGGTTTACCATAGGATGCAGGATGGATAAGCCTGCGGCCTCGTCCTGGTCCAAGTACAGCCACAGTCCGCAAACAATGTCCGCTGCCACGGTCGTGTTCAAAAGAAGAATATCTTCAAATCGTTCCAGCGTCGATATTAGTTCCGTTGAAAGTTGGGAGGTCTCTGATATGTGCTTGCCGACGTGGGGACTGAAGATCGCTTGAAGGCGCTGAAGACACTCTTGAATTTGCTCCGCAACGCTGCTGAGCTGGCCCGCATTGTCGTTTCCAAGGAACAATAGTGACATGAATCCCAGGATTGCCTTGCTATTGGAAGGTACCTCCCGTAAATCAGAAAGATAGATCCGCACGCATCGAACTAGAAAGTTGTCCCTCTGAGCAATCGCCATGGAAACCATAAAAGCTAGTCGTCTTCTCATTGCCAAATGCGCTGAGTCTCCTCCGCTATAAATATAAGTACTCTGTGCTTGTGAAAGGTCCTCCAGCTCCTTGACGAGTATCTGATCCACCATTTGTCGAGCCTGCTCAACAACAGCTATTGCACTGACCAGCATTTCGTTCAGTTGCGTCGTGCTGTAGTTGGTCCACACGTCTCCTGTTACTAGTTCCTTGGTCATGGCACTAGAGTGTTTGTCAATCATCCAAGCCACCATAGCTGTTCCGATCCTCATCAACCGCCAATCAGGGATCTCGCCTAGCCATCCTGCCATGTCTTCTAGCAGCGATCCGATCTCAGGACGACTGACACCAACGCCCAGATTATACATGGGCATAGTGGCGGATCGCAGCAGCCGTGAGCGCTCGAAATAGTCGACTGAAAGATCCTTCTGGCTACGAAAGAAATCAGGTTCTGCCGCACTTGACTTTATGATCGTATCCAGAAGCTGAGTCAAGGACCTCTGTTGCGCGGATGAAGATGTTGCCCATAGCCTGTTTCCGGAATGATGGATCTTGAAAAGTTAGAAATTACCGGACAATAGGCAGAAACACAGAGTGTAAAATGTGCCCCATAACACCACGTGCCTGTTCATAGTAGTATCCGACACTTTGTCCGATGGTTCCAAATCCCTCTGCTGAGCAATGACGCCGTCGATAAAGTTTTCCGAGAGTATTTGGGTATTGGGCCGAAGCGGCTTGGCTGTGTTCAGTTTATAGGCTGTCGAGACGATCTGCTCTGTTATAGGCACTGTCCTGTGATCAAATAGCAAAGGTGCACATAGATCCGACAGATCAAACATCCATTTAGCCTACATAAGAGTGCGACGTTTCTGTCAGCATGAGTTACAGGTGCACAAGGCGGCAACAGTAGAATGCATCTTCGTTGTTACCAGAATCCTAGGATATGTGGCACTGTTTTTCTGCTCGTCCAATGCGCGTTGGAGATTCTCCAAACATGTTGTCATGGACTTTAGAGTCTCTAGAACCAGTTGCTCCTGAAGATCATCCGATGTGACCTTAAAGATGTCCTGGAAGCGCGCCTCAGGAAGCTTTGCGCTTAGACTTGGCAATGTGTTTGTCCTGAGTAAGTCGTCCAGTCGATCTGAACACCACAGAATCTTTTCTTTGTCCCGGATGGATGATCGTGAGGTCTGTGAATACTTGAGAATCAAGCTGGTGGCTAGTCTAGGGATCGCTTCTGAGGAGGCCAGAGTAACCGGGTTTCTGCAAATATGTTCGAGTAGTGATCCCAGGGATGGGTAGAGAAGAGATGGTTCTTGACCGTGGTTGCAGCTAATCAAGGACTGCTCGATTGTCTCTAGGAGACGCTGGAGGTCATCAAGGCACAACAGAGTGTCTCTGGTGGAAGACACGCGTCTATCGGTTACATTTCCGGGAGAATGAACGCGTCAGTCATTGAATCAGTGGTAAGTAGACCACGACGGAACGATTGAGTAGCTCCTCGACATACGATTGCAGGCGACATTGCTCCAAGAAGGCCAGAAAGAGCTTGATCTGTTGATCCATCCCATTTGAATGAGTATGTCGATTTGTGGCTTCTAGAAAACCGTGAAAGCAGGTGGACGTTGGACTGCTTTTTTTTGAATTTGCCAATGTATGCGCAATTTTGCCTTCAACAGGGGTTGGTGTGTCAGCCGAACGGAAGGGATCAAGAGGAGGGAGGAGGGTTGAGGTTCGACCGCTTGGGAATCTTTGTTCTTTGGACATGCTTGGTTGGGATCATAGTATCGGTCGGAGCGCCAACGTGTGCGAAGAGAAATGACGCCTCGCTCTCTTCGCAAGCCAGTTGGTTTGCCACCACCCGGCGTCACCAGACCGAAGTCCACCCCACAGGGCTAAGCACCTTCAAGGTGTGGTCCGTGGGCTCTGCCTGAACTTTATTTGTGTTTCGAGATAATCGCATCTGTTTGATTGATCAAAATGGCCCGGTCCGATGGTTCGAAATGACCTCCTAGGCCCATTCCGTATCCTTCTTAAACACAGTGTCCTTTCATTGGTCAGAGATGAGAGGAATGGAGATGGGTGAGGGAGTGTGAGTGTGGGTGTGTGTCATTAATTCTTCCATGTTGCTGCTATGCAATGACGAGGCGAATGCAAACAAAAAAACCAAAAACAGCTGAGCTGCATAGATCATTCTCTCTCTCCCTTGGCTGTGGAGGTGGACCCCCTTTTCTTTCCCCCCTTCCTTCCTTCGTCGCAGCCCTCTTTTCTTCTTTTTGAATGTCACCTTTTCTTTCCATTCGTCCTCCGTCGCACACTCAAACCCATCACACCCATAATTAACATCCGTCCTCACTTTCCATCCTCACCTTGGGCCTCATTCCAATCCCTCCTTTTTTTTCTCTTTTTGATTATCATTGCTGAGGATTTCCTCTTGCGCCCGTATTCCAATCGAGGATTCCATTCTCTCTCTTTCCATTATCATTATCCTACTCGAACACACAGACAAGGACACAGCAAAAAAAAAGCAACAGTGGCCCACCCCCTCCGCTCTTCCACACCCACCGGTTCTCTGTCTCCCTGTACATTGCCCGCTCACTCGCCCTCTTTGACGCTGCTCAGGAACCGGGACAAAGGGTATGCACTTGCTATGTGGGAGACTAATCAGTCAGTTACGAGTTGATCTCTTCGGCATTGTGTTCTCAATCTCGCTCTCCCTCTCTCTCTTCCTCCCTTGACCTCGACAAGCTTTCGACAACCCCATTTTATTTTCTGGACTCTAATGTTGTTTGTAAGGATGTAATCCCATCCCAATCCGGATCATTGTCCTTTGTGCATTAGCATCGTCTCCTGGTTTTTTTTTGACTTTTTGTGTTTGCTTCCTTCTTTTGTATCTTTGCCTTCTTTCTTCTCGCTATCTCAAAGAACTTGCTTCTTTCATTCTCATCCTTCCCACCTGGTCGGTCTTTCGCCCGCCTCCTTTACCATCTCTTCGTTCTCGCTCCTTGTGCCTTGTGCCTTGGTGCTCGTTCTCTGCACCTCCCTGCCCCCACAGACTCACAAACACTCTCACTCACACAACCCACACAGAGACACACACACGGCTACCCCTTCGCACCCTTCAACCATCTCACATACCATACCGGAGCGTGCCTCAACAACCGCAGCGCACACGAAACAAACGAACAAACCCTGCGACCTTGTTGCTACATTGGCTACACCAACAACTACAACCTCCTTTCACATTCACATTGCCTCCTGGCAACATAACCCTTCAATTCAATTCAATTCATCAACCACCTTTTCCTCTTTCCCTGACTGTTGGATGGAGCTGTGCTGAAACAGCATTCGCACAAGAAGCTACCTGACATCCCTGAACTAACCATCAAATGACATGATGTCCCGCCATGTACCACCTATACTTCGTCCACCAGATCCATACCTCATGACCACCACAAGCACCTCTGAACCCGAGAGGCGGGAGGCCTTGTCCTCTCCCTCATCCTCACCATCACCTCCGTCCCAACCCACCAAAAGCTCTCCGGCATTTCTCTCGCCTCCTGCCACTCCTACCACTCCCACTCCTCAAACACACTCGACCGCGGAAGAGAGCCTTCTCCTAGTTACCAGAGATGACATCGAGGGTCAAGATCGAGAAGGCCTCCAACACGTCACATCGACCGATCACACGATAGAGGAACCAGTGATAGCGCCTCCAACTCTTTCGACAAAATCACCGACCGTGGAAAAGACATCTGTCACGCGGCCCTCGTCACAAGGCGACGAGATGAACGGACCAACGTTTGCTCAAAACAGCACCCAGAAGCGGAGTATCGACGACCCTAAGCTGGACCCGATTCTGGAGCAACCACGTCTCGCACATGTCCAAGACGAAGCCTTTGATGAACACACAACAGAGTCAGTGCCAATACCTACAGGACCGCATCATGCAATTTTAGCACCTGCTCTCAATCTCATGCCAGCTATTTCGGAATCAATGCATAACAAGGAGTACGACAGTAGCTTGCTGTCTGAGAGGGACAACAGAAGCACATTCTCAATACGGGAAGAAGACGACGAAACAGATGGCCAGGACTTTGAAGCTGTGGCCACGTCCATGATCTCGCCTGCTAAACATAGCAAATCACCACCGGTATCGTCGTCCTCAGCCTCATCAGCACCTAAAAAGTCTAGCATGATCTTGCACCCCGGCACTCTATCTCCAGCCTGGTCCTTGAACTCGATTCCTCGAGACATCAGTGCCACTTATAAACTCCTGTTTCCAACCCTAGAGCCAGGACTAGATGAAAAGCTCTTTGGGCTCGTTGACAGGTGAGTCTTATGTCTCAATGTTCAAAAGAAACGATTGCGACAAAGGCACTTTGCTTGAGGTTCTTTGTTTTCTGACATATACACCTTTCTTGTTGTTAGATATGGATTCCTGGTGGAGGATGGAAGAAAACCTACTGCAGAAAAGAACTCTCAAATATCGTCTTCGTCAAGAGTATCAATTCCAACTGCTGAATCACTGTAAGAAAAGAAAGAAAAAAATCGCCAATGCACGGATGCTCTTGGGACCAAAAAGCGAAATGTCATTAATTTAATTGATATCTCTCGTAATGTAGGATTCACACAAAGTTGGCTGAAAAGGAGCAGGAGAGAAGCCTGAAATGGGCAAAGATGGCAAAGCGGTACACTTCAGACGCCAACGAGACTGAGTACTCGTTTACCCATCCAAAGGTGAATATCTGATGAGCTTGCTGGCCGAATTGCGATGGTTGGACCCATGCTTGTCTTTCTAACTGTTGTGACACTTGAATAGCTTGTGTCAAGAGTTTTCAAGGGCATCCCAGACTGTTGGAGAGCAGCTGCATGGTATGGAATATATTGGAGCTCCTACTTGCCGCAATCTTCAAACGAGGACCAGATGAGATGTAGACTAAATCTTTGCATTGGCTCAAATATAGGTCATATCTCATTACCAGCAAATCGTCAGGATTCGATCCAACTATTCGCCAACAGTTCCAGGTACTTATGTCGTCCTAATGCGAAAAATCGTAACTATACCTGTTGTCATCGGATCACTCACACCGCAGCACGACTATCGTTTTCAAATAGGATCTTTGTGATACTTCGTCGCCAGAAGAAGAGCAAATCGATCTGGATATTCCAAGGTACATTCGACAATAGCACCTGAATGGACGTACAATTTATGTATTACTCGCAACGACAAATACTAAAACTACACCACCATCTTATAGGACGATGCATGGTCATATTATGTTCAAGGAGCGCTATGGACCAGGGTAATTATTTTCTCGATATTTCATATTTTATCTCCCTTACGCCAGCTTTGTACTAACAGCCCGTGAACATACACAATTAGTCAATGTGCGCTGTTCAATGTCTTGAAGGCTTACTCGAACTACAACCGTCAAGTTGGATACTGCCAAGGAATGGCCAGCGTTGTTGCAACAATGCTGACCTTTTTTGATCAGGAGGTAACTATTAACAAGGAGCTCTCTGAGACATGGTTTGTAGTCGAGTCTCGCCATATTCTAATACATTCATCTTTTTTTTTTTTTAGAAAACCTTTGTATTATTGGTCCAACTCTTTGAGAGATACAACATTCACAGCCTCGTGATCCCAGGATTTCCCGCACTCTTTGAAGCGTTTTATATCCAGGAAGGTCTGACCAAGAAATACGCCCCAAAGGTCTTCAAAGCACTGGTAAGTAACATGGTGTGACTACGCTGTTATATTTCCGAGTAAAATATCTAACTTTTCTTCTTGTTGAATCTTCAACAACCGCAGGAAACAATGGGAATAGCCACACCCAGCTATGCTTCTCGGTGGTACATCACTCTCTATTCCGCCGGTGTTGTTCCATACCGGACGCTGTTAAGAATCTGGGACATTTTCTTGCTCGAAGGATTCGAATGGCTGTACTTTATGGCGCTCGCTCTTCTGAAATACCACGAAGGTATGTTCAAAAGATCAAACATACTTTGGACCCCTGCATCGACTTGTACGGTTGTAAACCAGTAATCTAACGCGTGCTTTTGTTGCCATCCTGCTACCTTGACTTGAATAGATGCTCTGATCCTGAACAACTTTGAGCAGACGATGGAGATGCTCAACGCCAAGATGAACATCCAGGACGACGACCAGTTGATCAAGATTGCTCAAAAGTTCCACAAGCGCGCACGTCGATCAGGAATCGTTGCCCAGCTGAAGCAAGACTATATCGCCTCCTCCAAATCGACTTGAAGAGCGGGGTGACTTTTGAGAGTTCCTCTTGCCTTTGTATTTTTTTTTCTTTCTCTAATTATTTAGTTTTATTCCCTATTCCTCTATGCTCACTTCTCGCCTTAATTCTGTCTCACCTAACTCGACAGCCAAAGCCGTCGATGTACTTTTTATTACTTCTTAATTCTTTTAATCATTTTTCATGACGTTCCTATTACTCATCCTCCTGCTCGCTTCACCCGCCCCGCAGAGGAAATAACCCGCCCAAAAAAAACTGTATTGATAGTTTGGATGAACACACACACACACAAAAAAAAAAAAAAAAATGAGATGATATGCTACGATCCTGTCAAAAAAACCCCCCACTCACTTGTAATGTCCCATTCCTGCTTTTTCAGCCAATACACAAACACATAAAAATACGATTACAACGTTGAAAAAGTGACGGAACCCAAATCCCCCCCCCCTACCACGAAAAAAAAACACACACACAATAAAACGCAATAGAATCGTTTTGAGTAAAAAAATTGTCTTGAACTGGTATAGATTAGAGAGTTTTCTGTCTGTAAATGATTCGATGTTTACCTCTAACCGGCTTGTTTTATCTTCCTTTCTTTTTTTACGCGTCAGCATCATCGTCCTGAATGATCCTCAGGAACACCTCCTCCAGTGTCGTCTGGCTCAGTCCCCAGTCATCAATCCCGACCTGGTGCTTATTCGCCTCAATCTCCTCAAACAACCTCTGGATCAAACCCGGGCTGGTCTCAAACTCCCACGATTCTTGAGTAACAAAGGAATCCAGTCTCTTGGCATCTGCGGGCAGCAGCGACGCAATGTACCCAGACGCCCGCTCCACGTTCTCGGGCCGGCACGCAAACGTGATCTTGAAACCACGGCCGTACAGTTCCTTGAGACGGATCTGGTTGCCGATGCAGCGCAGTGTGCCCTTGGCCATGATGCCGATCTTGGCGCACAGGATCTCGGCCTCTTCCATCGAGTGGGTCGTCAAGATGATGGTGCGTCCTTGCTTGGCTTGTCCGATAATGTCCCAGATAAGACGGCGGACCGAAATATCCAGGCCTGTCGTGGGCTCGTCCAGGAACACAATGCCTGGGTTACCAACCAAGGCAATGGCGATCGACAGACGGCGCTTCTCGCCTCCACTCAGCCCTTTGGTCAAACGGTTCTCGAAGGGCACGAGCGAGACAGCGTTCAGGGAGGCCACCACCGCAGCGCGCTCGTCGGCGGCTTGCACGCCCTTGAGGCGAGCGTAGAAGTACAAGTGCTCGCCGACGGTCTAAATCAAGAATATTCCAAAGATATCGTAAGTACCAAGCGATCGCAAAAGAGTCTACCGCATCAATGCGAGCCAAACTAAAAACTTACAAGGTCGTCCCAGAGGATATCATGCTGAGGGCAGACACCAATGTTGCGGTACACGTCTTTGATTTCACGGTCCAGCTCATATCCAGCAAGACGCGCCCAGCCCTGAGTGGGCTCGTACAGTCCAGTCAAGATATGGATCAGAGAAGTCTTGCCCGCACCGTTGGGTCCCAAGAGTCCAAAAATGGTATCCTTCTCCACCGCAAAGGTCACATTCTTGACCGCCAGCTTGTTGTTGGTAGGATAGATCTTGCGCATGTTCTTCATCACCAGTGGGCAGTCGGGCGCAAAGTTGTCGTGCAAGACTCGGCTGCGCTCGTTCTTGACATCGGGGTCCTCGAACTTGACTTCTTCGGGGTCCAAGGGAATCTCGCCTTGGACCAGATCACGCGCCGTCAAAGTCTGGGAGCCAGTCGCATCCTGGCGTGTCTGGCCCTCCAAGTCTCTTGACTTCTTGCTCTTTCCAAACAATCGCTTGTAAGGACTCGAGACAATAAAGTGCCAGGGCTGGCGCACGCCAAACTCGGTCGGCAGCACCTCAGTTAGGTAAAAGGCCAAGCCCAAGAACACAAAGGTCTCAATGATCAGAGCAATAATCACCTCGAAGACTTCGTCCGATCCCTTCAAATCCGAGATCTGGTAAGGCTGGTACGAGCTGTCGTAGCTCGAACGGTTGATCACGGACAAGGCGCGGTAGAAGGCAAATGCAGGCCACACAAAGTAACCAAGCGGTGCTGGGTCGGTGTCGAAAATAGTTTCTGTCGCCAAGGATACAATTACACCACAGAGAACCAGCAAAAAGACAATCACCAGGGCGGTTCTGGACTTGCTGAAGAAGCACGACAGGAAGAAGGCCAAAGCGATCTGAACGTGGCCCCAGAAGAAGAAGAGCAAGATGAATACACCAGGATCCACTTTGGTGAAGAAGGGCATGCGGAAGGCGACTCCTGCTAGGATAAACATGATGGACGAAATGATGTGCAGGATGTAAAAGTGGATGTAGTGCGCAACGTAGTAGGTGATAGACTTGAGTCCGCTCTGCATGTACAAGAAGTCAAAAGGATACACCAGTTAGAAAACACGCTTAACAAAGTCATGAGCAAGACAAAGTGAGATGTAATGCCTTACCATGCGCATCATGACCAGAATACGATCCTCCTTCTCTTTGACCAGAGTGATTACAAAGATGGGAAGCAAGAATGAGACTCCGAAAGGATACAAGATACGGCCCACCATGGAGGCGATGGGGATTTCGGCCTTGGTCGAAAACAGCTGAGGCATACCTCGGAATCCATGGGTGATCTTGGTCGAGTTGGCAACTGAGGACGATTTCACTATGGAAAAAGAAGGTCAAAGAGTTGATGAGTTTGAGGGGATAAAATAATAACGAAAAGAATTGGCGACAATGACTTACAAATGGCATTAGTGAGGGCAGTCTGCTGCTGCATCAGACGGAACCCGCGGTTAGGGTAGTTGGCAGCCTGGGACAGACGGACATCTGTGCCAAACTGGAGAGTGTAATCAAATTTGCGAGCGACGGCATCGATGGCGTTGAAGACCAAGGCTCCCATGGGCATGTTCTGAACCAAGGAGCCGATCTGGGCATAGTATTCAACCAATTGGGCAGCGGTAGGGTCCTTGGCACGGATGGCAGACTTGTTCACCAGAGCCAAGCCTTCAACCAGAACACGGATCTGCTGAGTTAATGCATCGTCAACTTGACTCTCTGCTCCGGCTACTTGTTCGTAAAATGGCACAGGCTGGAGTCCACCCACAGCAGGCAGACCAGTAGCCTGGGTAATGTTGACATAGTAGTGGACGTCCATACCTCCCAGCAATCCTGTGCCGTAAGTTTGGTTCAGTTGGTTGAGTGCCTCTGAGGTCGGTGGAATCTGATTCTCACGAGGTCGTGTTCCGGCCTTGCCTCCGGTTTGGTCGGCTGTGAGGGCCCAAACATACATCTGCTGAGTAGTCAGTTCGACGGGTGCCGCTAGCTGCTGTGGTCCGAGCCATCCGCCTTGGGGTTGAGGCTTGTAAGTGCTGTCGAGGTTGGCGCCAGGGGTGGTGATGTTGGGGTTCTTGGAGTAAGGGGACGAGTAAGGATAGTCCTTCTCGAACCACCAGACACAGCTGTCGGCAGTGATGGTGGGCGATGAACCGAATCCCAGTGCACCGGGAACAATATACCAGTTGACGTGCTTGATGGTGGCATCGGATTGGGCGTGAGGGATGTCAGATCCAGGTGAGGTGGGGAAGTTGACTTCCTGCTTGGAGTAGGAGGGAACTAGGGGGAACCCTCTGGCGGTCATGGCGTCAACATCGGAACAGAGGAGGTAATCTGTGGTGTATTAAGGTAGGATATTGAGCGTCAGGAGCGAGGCGTGCGAGAAGGACGACGTTGGATAGTCAAGGTGGACACAAAGATGGATGGAACGTGCGAGGAAAACGGTTGGTGGCAAATAGAGTGACGGAAATTAATTTTGATCGATCGGAGTGTGAGCAGGGCTTGAGTAGGGTTACGTGGAGCAGAGGGAAAAAGGGGACAACAGCCCATCAGATAGGCAGGGGATGAGAGAGTAGTTACTGTACCTGACGGATTGCCAAGATTGTTGATCAAGTGGGTAATAACAATGCCCATGGCACCAGCGATCAGGACCATGAGGATGGGACAGAGGCCAATGCAGCAAACATTGACAAAGACCTGACGACGCTGATAGGAAAGCGTTTTTCGTCCCTGAAGATACAAGAAAAAAAGATTGAAGTCGATCAGCAAGGGCCGAACGTGCAAAAGCGGTTGTGAGAGAAAGGGGCGGGGAGACATGGCAAAGGGGAGTGTATTTCGTTGGGAAATGTCCTTTGTTGCGGTTGAATAAATGCAGTCTAAAATGTGAGAATATGAGACAGATTTCGTCGTTTTACCAGGGCTCGGAACTGGAATGACTTTCGTCCAGACCGAGGGGAGTGCACCAAGTCGTGGTCATGGTCGGGGGATGCGTCGTTGTGGGTATTGTTACTGCTGCTTGCAGTGGTGGCTGTGTGTGTGCAAGGGACAAAGTTGTAATAAAGGCGAGACTATTAGTTGAGCATGGGGTACTATGGAACTGCTGGGTTGTATTGCTGAGGTCGTACCTGCATCCGGCGCAGGGTACGTCATGGCTGCCGTCTATTGAGTGTGTGTCGTACTATCCCGATGCAGCAGTGTTATATGCGAGATAGACAACAAAAAAAGGCTGCTGTTGTGGAGATGAATGGACGAAAAGAAAGAAGAGAGAGATGAGATGAGAAGAGAGGGGAGGTTGTTGTTTTGATGCGGAATCAAAGGAATGGAGTGAAATTGTGGAAATGTGAATTCACGAAGAAAGAGAAAGCAAAGCAGGACTGAAGGGCAAAAAGGAAAAATAAAAAACCATCAAACAGAGAAAGTTTATTGCGGACAGAGCAGAGACGAATTCCAACACAGATAGTTCTCGTCTTTTATACACAAAAAACTTGTTTGGCTTACTTTGAGCTATGTAGCCCGGGATGGGGCAATTGTCCGGGACTGGAAAGGAATATCGATAATGGACGATGAATGTGGCTCACAAACACAAACACACACACACACATACAGCCACTTTTCTACGGCTGATTATGGCCTACGTTTCAACGTTGAACCAAAAATACATGGCGTGAGTGTGAGAGTGGATAGGTGCTAATTGTTTTGTTGTTTTGCGCACCACACAAGTCGAAAGATTGGAAAGGTGTCGACTCTAGCTGAATCCCCATTGTACCCCTTCCCTCGTGTGTTGCTGCGCGTCAGCAAGGAGCGCAGATCAATGTCGTAGGCAAACAGACATACGTAGCCTAGAACAAACATTATTATTTATTTCCTAGAGGGCAGAAAATGCCAAGAGTAGCTCATTTCTACATAGAACGGGCAGTGAGCCAAAAAAAAAAAAAAAAAAAAAAAAAAAAAAAAAGGGTCGTTGCTTATCCATGTTGCCAGAATAACCCTGCCTTACCAACAAGAGCAACTGCATCCAGCTCTGCAATTTCTGCGTCAGAGAGACGCCAGCCTAGGGCCTTGGCGTTCTGACGTGCCTGTTCAGGGTTTCGTGCGCCTCCCAAAGGAATAGTGCCCTACAAGCT